>VMDO01005555.1:0-77548 GCA_007922755.1 Pedetes capensis
TCAATCCAAAACTAATTAGAAGAGATAAAGGAGGACACTACATATTACTAAAAGAAACAATCAACCAGGAACCAATAATGCTACTGAACATATGCTCTCCAAATACAGGGGCACCTAGCTTCATGAAATAAATGTTATGGGAAATAAACGACTACATTCGCTTAGACACAATAATTATGGAAGACTTCAATACCCCACTTTCACCAAGAGACAGGTCATCAAAACAGAAAATCAACAGAGAAACAACAAGCTTAATCTGCACTTTAGGCCAACTGGAACTCTCAGATATCTACAGAATATTCCATCCATATGTTGAGGAATACACATTCTTCTCAGCACCACATGGAAATTTCTCCAAGACAGATCATATTCTAGTACACAAAAATTCCCTCAATAAAAATTATTCCTGGTACCTTACTAGACCACAATGGTATAAAATTAGAACTCAAAAGCAAGAATAATCCCAGAAATTTTACAAATTCATGGAGACTAAATAATACACTGCTGAATGATCAATGGGTTATTGAAGAAATTAAGATGGAAATTAAAATATTCCTGCAATCAAATGATGATGAAAACACATTCTACGAAAACATATGGGATACAGAGAAGGCAGTTCTTTTTTTTTTTTTTTTTGACAGTTACTATAGCTTTCATTTTAGTTATTCATTATTCAATTATTCTCTGCAGTTTCATGTTTTATTCTACAATAAAAATGTTGGGAAAAATCAAAACAATTAAAGTTAAAAGGCAAACTGGGAAGAAATATTTACATCTCATAAACAAAGCATCACATCTCCCCAAACAGAGCCCCCAGAAATTGCTAAAAAGTTAACAACCCAGTAAAAAAGTGAAGGAAGGACCAAGTTCCTGCAACAGGAAATGGAACTGACCTTTGGACAAGTGAAGAGGCTGGCCTTACACTTAGCAAGATAAATGCAGGATTTTAAAATCACAAAGTCTCTTCATAGAATTCCCTTTAAAATGTCAGATAATTTTTACTTCCTGATTTAGACCCTGTTAAGGACTACTCAGGTATTTGTATTTTGTAGTTGAGGGGAGAGGGTTTTTGTACATGAGAGAAGAGGGAGAGGCTGGTCTCCAACTTGAGAGCCCAAAAGCTGAAGCAATCAGCCTGCCCCAGCCTTGAGTACCTTGAGTTCAGGTACATGTCACCAAGTCTGGGGAGGTGTATTTTTACTGACTCTAGTCATACTGCCCTCATCTCTCACTTCTGCATAGTCTATTGTTCCAGCCACATTAATTTTGAGAATTTGATAAGCTTCAAACACCAGCTCTTGTTCTTCCCTGCAAGAGTTCGTGCAGTGGCTCATCATCCACAAATGACACAACTGACTGACCAATGAAGTTGTTTAATTGCTCACTAACATGAATAGCCTTGCCCTGGAAATGAATAGCCTGCCCCTGGAAAGGGTTCTATGAGAACACAGGCCTAGATGTGACTTCATAGCATCATAGAAGTGGCTTTATTTTCTTTTTTTCAGTACTAGGGGATTGAACTCAGGGCATAGCACCACAAAGCTAGAACCCCAACCTCTTTTTTCAGTTTTATTTAATTTTTCCAGACAGGGTCTCACTAAGTTCAGCAGGTTGCCCCTAGCCTCAAGTTTGGGCTCTTCCTGCCTCAGCCTCCAGAGTTGTTGCGATTCTGGGTGTGCACCACCACACCCAGCTACAGAAGTGGCTTTCAGACTTAGTCAGTTTGCCTCTTCAAACTTCACACCTCACAAAGCCAGACCCTTGCAGATCAAAGACATTTTAAGGAGGGAATATTAGCTGGGACAGGGATAGAAACAGGGGCTATTTGTGAAGGAAGAAGGCTGGAGGTAAGGCAGCCACATCTAAGAACAGTATGCTTGGTGCCGGCCTCTGTAGACGCGGGTCAGGCAGCCCCTGGCTCAAGCTGCTTGAGTTTCTCCTGAAGGCTCAGGAGCTAGCTTTGACCCCAGTCAATGAGGGCCTGCAGGTTGGCTATATCTGCAGCCAGATGCAGGCCATCTCGGAAGCTGACTTGGGCTTGCTAAAGACTGTGAGGAACCAGGATTCCAAACCAGTTCAGAGGGTCTTGTGGGACTGCAGATGACTCAAGCTCCGGGACGTTGGTGAGGCCCTTGCGCCTATGCAGAGCTGCCTCCCCGGGTCCCACCTCTTCTGGGGTCTGTGCATCAGCTCTCACCACCCTGAACGTCTGCAGTCTGTCCTCGGCCTTGCGGCGCTCACACAGACCTGGGGCTCCATGCGGGCGGCATACTGCAGTGGCCCTACCAATTTGGCACCCATGGCGTAGCGAGACGTGGTGAGTGACAGCCATCCCTCCTCCACCCCGGCATTCAGGGCTGCCTGCTTCACCTCCAGCTCCTCCAAGTCCCAGAGCAACTGCAGGAAGAGTGAGCCCAGCTCTGCCCGCAAGTCCCTCCTAAACATGGGACAGCCACACTAGAGCTTCCAGTGAGCTGAGACCCGGGCAGAGAGCTACCAGCAAGTAGCCCAACCATCCTCAGCCGCATGACAGCCAATCGGTGCCCGAGACCCACCTACTAGGGGGCGTTCCTAGCCTTGGCCTGGACGCCAATGATTTCAAGGCAGTGGGACGAGGCCCTGCTACGACCAGCACCTCCCGGAAGTCTCCTTCATTTGGGTCTCCTGGGTCAACCAACCTTACTGTTGCCAAGGGCTAAAGATGGTTCTGGGTGGCTTCCAGAAGCGGATGAGTTTTAAAATCTTGCTACCGTTGAGGCGATGGAAGAAGGTGAAGCTGTGTGACACCCCTTTTAAGGCTCCAGCGGCTTTAAACTTAATTCTGGAAGGGGCCACGAGTTAAACACCCAGCCATTCGCTATGCATCTTTTTACACTTGAACTGTTCTGAGTCGCAATTTGGCGAATTTAGGGGTTCATTTTAAAATTTGCTATCCTATACCATGGTGCCTGCAGCTGTAGCCCTGTGGCATCCGATCCCGTCAGATCTTGGAAGCTAAGCAGGGTCGGGCCTGGTTAGTACATGGATGGGAGACCGCCTGGGAACACCAGAAGCTGTAGGCTTGGGAGAAGGACCTGGCAACCCCCTCCCAAAAATCAATCTGCCATTGAAAACCCTATGAACAGCAGAGAAGCACTGACAATAGTGTTTCCCCTGTTGTACAGAGGGTCGCTATGAGTCGGATACCGACTCGAGGGCACCTAACAACAACAACAACATACCATGGTAGCCAGAGGTGAATCCATGAGCAGAATTCGTCTATTGTCGAGAAGGCAGTTCTAAGAGGGAATTTTATAGCATTGAATGCCTTCATCAATAAGGTAGGGAAGAGCCAAATAAATGACCTAATGACACGTCTCAAGACACTAGAAAGCCAACAACAAATTAATCCTAAAAGGAGCACTCAGGAAGAAATTATCAAGATCAAGGCAGAGGTATCTCAATTAGAATCTAAAAAGATAATTCAGAGAATTAATGAGACAAAGAGCTGGTTCTTTGAAAAGATTGATAAAATAGACACTCCCCTGGCCAATCTCATCAAAAAGAAAAAAGAAAATGCCAACATTGTGAGAATTAGAGATGAAAAAGGAATCATAACCAATAACTACAATGAAATACAGAAAATCATCAGGGAATACTATGAGAAATTGTATTCCCAAAAATATAAAAATACAGAAGAAATGGATAAATTTATTAACACATATGATTTATCAAAACTAACCCAGAAGACATAAGTGATCTAAATAAATCCATTACATATGCTGAAATAGAAACGGTAATAAAAAGTCTACCAACAAAGAAGAGTCCAGGATGTGATGGGTTCACAATAGGATTCTACCAAATTTTCAAAGAAAAATTAATACCTGTCTTCCTCAAATTATTTCAAAAAATAGAAAAGGAAGGAACACTCTCAAACTCATTCTATGAAGCTACCATCACCTTGATACCTAAACCAGGAAAGGATACATCTAATATAGAGAATTATACACCCATTTCCCTTATGAAAATAAGTGCAAAAATTCTTAACAAAATCCTGGCAAACCATATTTAGCAAAATATTAAAAAGATTGTTTGCCATGGCCAAGTGGGATTTATTCCACAGATGCAAGGCTGGTTTAACATATGAAAATTGATTAATGTAATATAGCATATGAAGAGATTTGCAAACAAAAATCACACAATCATCTCAATTGATGCTGAAAATGCCTTTGACAAAGTGCAACACCTTTTCATGATAAAAACTCTGGAGAAGATAGGCATAACAGGAAAATACTTTAACATCATAAAGGCTATCTTTGACAGATCTACGGCCAACATTATATTAAATGGAGAAAAATTGAAACCATTTCCTCTAATATCTGGAATAAGACAAGGATGTCCACTCTCTCCTATCTTATTTGACATTGTGATTGAAGTCTTCATCAGGGCAATCAGACTAGAGAAAGAAATCAAAGGGATGCAGATAGGCAAAGAAGAGGTCAAATTATTCTTATTTGGAGATGACATGATACTTTACCTAAAGGACCTGCTAAGCCTCCTCTAGAAAACTTTTAGACCTAAATAACTCCTTTAGCAAAGTGGCAGGATGCAAAATTAACACTCAAAAATCAGTAGCCTTCCTTTACACCAACCGTAAGCAGGAAGAGAAGGAAATTACATCCACAATCCCTTTCATGATAGCCCAACAGAAAATTAAATACCTTGGAATCAATCTAACCAAAGACCCTGCAGATCTCTACAAGGAAAATTTCAAAACATTAAAGAAAGAAACCACAGAGGATACTAAAAAGTGGGAGGACTTCCCCTGCTCATGGATTGGGAGAATCAGTATTGTAAAAATGGCTATCCTACCAAAAGCAATCTATAGATTTAATGCCATCCCCATCAAAACCCCAATGACAGACTTTACAGACATAGAAAAAATGATCCAAAAATTCATAAAGAAACACGAAAGACCTCATATAGCCAAAGCACTCTTAAGATGCAAAACTAGTGCAGGTAGGATCACAATCCTTGACTTTATACTACAGGGCTGTAGTAGGAAAAACAGCTTGGTACTGGCACAAAAATAGGCCTGAAGACCAGTGGAACAGAATAGATGACCCAGAGATACATCAACGCATCTATAGCCACCTGATTTTTGACAAAGGAGCAAAGCAGGTAAATTGGAGAAAGTATAGCTTTTTCAATAAATGGTGCTGGGAAACTTGGATATCTGCTTGCAGAAAATTGAAAACAGACCCACACCTCTCAATATGCATGACAGTTAACTGGAAAGGGATAAAAGACCTCAACATAAAACCAGAAACTTTAAAATTACTAGAAGAAAAGGTAGGCAATATGCTCCAACATATAGGCATAGGAAAGCATTTCCTTAATAGGACTCCGATTGCTCAAGAAATTGCAACAAGAATAGATAAGTGGGATTACATGAAATTAAAAGGTTCTGTACAGCAAAGGAAACAACAGAGTCAAGGAAGTTCCCACTGAATGGGAAAAAATCTTTGCATCCTATACATTGGACAGAGGTCTAGCTACCAGAATTTATAAAGAACTCAAGAAAAAATTACCCAAGAAAACACATAACCCAATACACAAATGGGCAAAGGAACTGAACAGACAGTTCTCAAATGAAGAGGCCCATAAAGCTAGGAAACACATGAAAAAATGCTCAATATCCCTAGCCATTAGGGAAATGCAAATTAAAACAACCCTGAGATTCCACCCTATACCAGTAAGAATGGCTAAGATCAATAAAACAAATAATAACAAATGCTAGTGAGGTTGCAGAGAAAAAGGAACCCTCTCACACTGCTGGTGGAGCTGTAAATTAGTTCAACTACTTTGGAAATCAATATGGAGGTATCTTAAAAAATTAAAAATAGATCTACCATATGACCCAGCTATAACACTATTGGGAATATACCCAAAGGGAGATTAGTCATCATACCACAGAGATACCTGCATCTCCATGTTCAATGCAGCACTTTTCACAATAGCAAGGATATGGAATCAACCAAAGTGCCCATCAACAGAAGAATGGATAAAAAAATCATGGTACATATACACAATGGAATACTGCTCAGCAATCCAAAAAATGAAATAATGCCAGTTGCAGGAAAATGGATGGAATTGGAGAAAATTATCTTAAGTGAACAAACACAAGCCCAAAAAGAGAAATACCACATGTTCTCACTCATATATGAGAGCTGAATCAAACTTAAAAGAAGAGAAAAATCTTATACATCAACTGGAACATGATAAAAAGCTCATGAAAACTTATCATAGAAGAGACAATTTAAGGCGTGGAAAGAAGGAGGGAGGGATCTAGCAAAAGGAAGTGATGATGGGAAAAGACAGGAGGGGAGGATGGCCAATGAGGAGCAAGGAATGACAGAGAGGTCAACCTCAAAGTAAACAGCCTAAATTTAATAGTTCAGGAAATAATACCAATAATACCAAAGAATGGCAATAATGCAAGTGGACTAGATTGCTCATGTAATACTGCTGAGAATGTAAGAAGATAGATCACTGTAGAAAAAAGTTTGGACTTAAATAAAAATTGGGATACACATATATAGATAAATATTCCCACAAAAAGACATACAAATAGAAAGGAGGCCATTGGTGGTGGGGTAGGAGAGGGGCGAGGAGGGGCACAAGAGCATAAGGGGGAAGTTATGTGAGCCATGTACAATGAAATGCATATATGGAAATATCACAATGAAATACATGTCAGAATGAAACGCATTAAGTGGTACATTAAAAGTTTCCAATAAAATAATAATCAGTTGGCAATAAAATAACTTATGCCCTTAAAAAATATGATCCTCCGTGTTTGTAACATGGTAGCCTAACATAGGGATTGGAGAAGCAAAAACAAAAAGCCAGTGTTGAACACTTCCTGCTTTCCTCTTTCTCTGCCCCAGCACTAGTTTTGGTTGGAGGAGGCCGAGCTCTAACAATCAAGAGAGTTTTAGATGTCATATCTCACCATTTCACTCCATAACCTTGAGAAGTTCCTTAACTGATAATGTCTCAGATTCCCTATACAAAGCAAGATGATGGGTCTAGGAGGTCCTAATGTTTCTCCAAGCCCTTAGAGTTGGAGATCTTAACATCAGAAGCCATTGCCATGAACCTATGATATAATATTAAATAACAGGTATAAAATTGTGGTTGTTAGATGTCTTCGAGTTGGTGTCCAACTCATACCAACCCTATGTACAACAGACCAAACACTATTGTCAGTGATTATCTGTTATTCATAGGGTTTTCAATGGCTGATTGTGTTTTGGGAGTGGGTTGCTGGGTCCTTCTCCCAAGCTTACAGCACCTGATGTTCCCAGGCAGTCTCTCATCCAAGTGTTAACTGGGTCCAACCCTGCTTAGTTTCCGAAATCTGACAAGATGGGACACCACAGTGGTACAGCTGCAGGCATATATAAAATAGAAGATATTAAAATAGGAAAAACAAAGAGTCATAAAGTGGAAAACTGATTCTTGTCATTTAAAATAGATTTGGGGAGCACAAAATAAAAGGAATTAATGACAGATTCTTATTTTGTAAACTAGAATAGCATATCTTTCCATTACAGCCAATAATCTTCACTTTAAAATGTTCTCATCTAGTTGGATTGGTCAATTCAGTTATTAGTCTGTGATTTGAGGAGTAGAAAACTTGTCTGGGGGAGATTATTGTCCTATTCCTATGGATCCATGGCTGTTTTAACATTTAATTTAGTCAGACTCCAAAGGGCATCTGGTGTTTCATAAAGTGTCACCTTTGAGTAGAAATTTGGCAGTCGCATGCTGAGAGCTGGAAAATGACATACTGTCTAACCAGAGTCTGTGTGGGCTCCTGTAATAGATCTGAAAGGAAAGTGACTTGAACAAACCCACCCAGAAATGCTGACTGTGGGCTGCCCTCTAAAGTGACTTTTCCTGCAAGTGAACGTATGCTATATTCCCCAGTACTATGTCCAACATATTCAGCCCACAGATACCAGCTGGCACGAGGAGTAATTGTCCAGGTCAGGGAAGGAGTGCTGAGAACAAAGGATAGAGAATTGGATTTCAGAGGTATAGGGTATTAGTCCTGGTTGGAACATGGTGGATTAGTTCTTATTACTCAAATGTGAGCATGGTTAACTACATCAAAGAAAAGAAATGACAGATGATACTTTGTGTGCTTTAGACACTCATTTTTACACTGATGGAAGTGTTTGGAGTATCTTATGCCCTTGGAGATAAACTACCTGAATTCAATCCTTGGCTATCACTGAGTAACTATGAAATCTTAGGTGCATTATTGATCCTCTTTGTGCCTTTGTTTCTTCCTTTGTAAAATCGGAATCAAAATGCTGCCTATGTCATAGAGTTGCAGTGAGAATTTAAAGACAATATGCGTTAAAAACAACAAAACAAAACAATAAAAGCTAGTGCCTGGTTCAGAGTAAGCATGATGTAAAAATTAATGATTATTACACTAACCTTCCAAAGCGAGAATCAGTTGGTCAGATTAAATGAAGCATTGATAGATCAAAAGATGGTAAGATTTGGAATTTATTTCCAGTCCTCTTACCAACGTGGAGTTTATCTAGTTGATTCTGTCACTTGATTATTTATGGGTAAAAAACAGCAGAAGGTTCTCAGACTTTAAATGAACAGTTAGTATTACTATGGTGCCCTTCCTTATCTACCTTTGTATGTGCTCATGAAAGAAAGGAATTTATAGGTCTGAAATTGACAGGTTTCTCCTCTTATGGAGCTTCACTGGCTCAAACAATGATAGAATTTTCCAGTAAACACCAGGTTGTCCTGCCAACCAGACAGAGCTGTGTCTGCCCAGGGACTGATAGCAGCTATGTCACTGCTGAACCACAAACCAAATAAAACTTGTAGGGCTTTGGGCTCTAGGCATCAGCTGAGTGATGAGGGTAAGGTCCCAGAGGGGCCATACTTAATTTTGGAGGCCTAGCTAATAAAATGGCTATATCTTTGAAAGCAATTACCCAGGTCTTTGCTTTGCCAGGATGTGCCTTTCCCTTGACAGTAGAGAATTCCCAACATAAGAAGAACACAGGTTTCCTGTCATTGTCTTTAGGGTAGCTTGATGGATTATCATTTACAGTCCCCCAGATCTCCTGTGTGATACCAGTAGGGATTTATTTCACAATGTTTAAAAAACAAAATGGCCTAGGAAGGATGATGTTGTTTTGATTGGTAATTCAGCCAAACAATGAGATTATTGCACACTCAAATGGATGGAAAGTTTCCCAGAGATGCTGAGTAATGGCTAGAGGACATGCTGTGATCTGAGATAGATGCCTTGCCAAATATAATGTCCCACAAGAAGCTAGTTGGTTTCAAGTAAAACAGCTCTAACAGCCCCAGGACCAGCCCTGGGCTCCAACTGGCAACAAGAGACTCATTGGCACTCAATGCATTCTAAGTGCTCTTTAAGACCCTCTTCTTCTGGGATCCTTATCATATCCAGAAGGGGGAAAGACTATTGAAACCAATTCTTCTTACAGTGTGCAAACCTAAACACAAACCTTCATCCATACTCCAGACTTATTCACTCTTTGAAAGAGACCTGGAAAAGAAACTAAGTAGTCACTAGCCAGAATAAATCCCAAAAGAATAATTTTGTTGTTACTGTTAGGTGCTGTCAAGTCAGTGTTCGACTCATAGCAACCCTATGTACAACAGATGAAACACTTTGTCAGTGCTTCTCTGCTATTCATAGGGTTTTCAATGGCTGTTGGCTTTTTGAGAGTGGGTTGCCGGGTCCTTCTCCCAAGCCTACAGCATCTAGTGTTCCCATCCAAGTACTAACCAGGTCCAACCCTGCTTAGCTTTTGCGATCTGGTGGGATCGGGCACCACAACAGCACAGCTGTAGGCCAGGAATAATCTTAGGATGTGTCCAATCCATTATATAATCACCAGCTATTCTACTTCCTTCTCCTTACTCACAAAGCTAAACCTGTAGCACTTCCCTGAACAAGCCATCCAATTCAACACACATTTTGATGTGACAAGTGCAAGGATCTCTGATTCCACAACAGTAGCATTCTGGGGCAGGAGTTAGACTTTGGGGGAAAAATGCTAGCATCAAGCTTCACCACTTACTGGCTCAGTGAACATGCGTAAGTTACTCAACCTCTTGAGTTTCAATTTACAAAATTAAAACTGATAAATTTACTTCCTGTTAGGGTTGCTGTGGAGATTTAATAAGATAATAGTCCTTGCACAGTGCCTCAGTAGATATTGTCTGTATGTGATACTAATTATAATCCATGTATATACAACAGTATATATGAGGTTCCTTAAAATTCAGTTAGTGAACACTTCTTTCAGCATGGGAGTCCTAGTACTAGTCATATTTTAAGTCCCCAATAGCTAAGTGTGGCTACAGGGTTCTATAGTAGCCAAAACATGTAGACCATTTCCATCATCCTAGAAACTTCTATTGGACAACACTATTGAGCTTATCACCTACAGAAGTCTCTACTTGTAGTCTTCTATTTGGTTGAAATTCTGAATAAGCCCATTATGTAAATGGTTCTTGGAGAAGGACAGCACCACTAACAATTATCCTTACAGAAGCAGTAGAAAAGACTGGTTTTAAAGCTAAGATGGATTTAAATCTCTGTCTTGCACTGAACCAGTTGAGAAAATTCAGACAAGAATCAATTTCTTATAAAGACAACAATAATAGTAATAGTAATTCATTGGACTTAAATGAGATATTTATAGCATAGCTAACTCCATGCCCCAAACACATAGAAGTACTCAGTAAGTATCCTTCATGGAGTAGTCCATTGTGGAAATGGGTGGCCAAATGAAGATGTTTTTGTGACTAAATAATTAACCAATTATCTCAGTATTTAAGTGTTTTACAAAGGCAAACACATCCAATCCTCACAAAACCCTATGATGTAGGTGCTATTATTATTTTCATTTAATAGATGGGGAAAATTAAGATAAGAAGAGACTAAGCAATTTGCCCAAGATTTGAACCTGTATTAGTGAAAGTTTTCCTGAGTGGCTTTATAAACACCTTGTAAACCTCAGCAAATTAACCCAATAAAAGGTTTATTCCTTGCTAAAGTCAAAGGCCAGCCAGATGTTCAATGAAAACCATCCATCTTGCAGGAATTCAGAGCTCCTGTAAGCTTCCATCTACCAGTTGGCTCAGCCAACTTTTGGGTTCTCGGAATTCTCTTGTGGATGTTATCTAGGCAGGGGACAGAGTCAGAAAGAGCTTGAATAGGCCATTTCTCAACTTCAGTATTTGTGATGACTAATTTTATGTGTCAACTTGACTAAGAGATTTCCAAATAGATGGTAAAACATTATTTCAGGGTGTGTCTGTGAGGATGTTTCTGGGAAAGATTAACATTTGAATTGATGGACTGTGTAAAGAAGATGCACCCTTACCAACCTGGGTGGGTACCATGCAATCCATTGAAGCCCAAAGAGAATAGCTTGTTGGAGTGGCAGCAAATTCTCCTTGAGCTGGGACCTCCATCTTCTCCTGTCCTATTCTCAGGACTATTGCATCCATGCTGGTTTTCAGCCCTTTGTACCTGGACTGAATTACATCATCAGCTTTCCTGGATTTCCAGCTTACAGATGGCACATGTGAGACCTTTCGATCTTCTCAACCATGTGAGCCAATTCCCATAATAAATCTCCTGTTATACACCTCTATCTGTCCATATTTTATGGGCTCTGTTTCTTTGGAGAACGCTGACTGATACAGTATTAGCAATATTGTGAGCTGGATTATATTTGATTTGCTGTTCTGTACATTGTGGGATGCTTAAATAACCATGGCCTTCACCCACTAGATATAAGTAGCCCTCTCCCAGTTGTGACAACCATAGTTTCTTGGGGAAGGGATGCAGGTGTGATGTGTGTGTGTGTGCGCGCATGTGTGTGTGCGCACGCGTGTGTGTATGTGCACGTATGTGTGCATGAGCATGCTCAAAATCACCCTCCAGTTGAGAACACTGGTTAAAAGGAGCATTCTAGAGGTCACAGAGGCTAGACTACAGAGTGATAAGTTTCCTTCCACCCAAATTCTATTGGCCAGAGCTCAATCAAATAAACACACCTGACTGCAAGAAGGCTGGAAAATGTAACCAACTGATGTGTCTAGGAAGAGGAGGGGGTTTAGGAAGAGTAAGTAAGTAATATGGAATCTGAGAGGTATAGACACCCGCAATACCCATCACACTAAAAGCTTTAGAGAAACTAGCAGAGCTGTGCAGGGCACTCCAGACAGTCCTGGAGAGAAAACATGCCATGGACACAATTCTTTTTTTTTTTTTTTTTTGTGATGGCTGACCTGAACACCCAATGTAAGTCTCCTAGAGTAAAAAGTTAATGCGATGAAGCATTAAATGCCATGATCCTTGGTGGATATATTTGTCAGTAATCAATACATTGCAATGACCTATGAGAAAGTTGAGCATATACCAGGTGGGAATGAAGCTGAGATGATGGAAATGTTTCCATGAGGCTGTCCAGCCCGTCACATTCCAGAAAGATGATCATCTGCAATATGTGTGGCCAGGAGTGAAAGGGAGATCAAAATGCATTTTTGGAGGAGGGAGACATGGAGAATATGTGGATCTGTATCACAAATAATAGAGGTTCAGAAACAGGAAAAAGTGGAGGTAGGAGTGAAGTTGCCGTTTGTTTAGAGTTAGTTTCAAAGAACTATCTTGGCTTGGTGTAAAAGGCATGTTGACTAATAAATGCATTGCCTAGAATCTCACATGAAGCACTAGTATTTTTATATTTCAAAATAGGTTATGTCATACTTGCTCTGTACAGAAAAAAAAGTATATATTTTGTAAGGATCATTGAAATTGCAGTTGCCTCCTGTTAGTACATTAAAAGTCTTTAAATATCCCCTAATGTTCCCTGCCTTATGACAGCCAAATAAAGTTAAAATGCTTCTTAAATTTTTTATTATATGGTTTGAGGGAAATTATTTCTCGGCTGCCCAGTTTGGACATTTTTCTCCTTGCTATGTAATCACTTTGAAAAGAACTAGAAATGTTCAACTTTCCGCTAACTGGCACCTAACCAATCTGCTGAAGCAAAAGCTGGCTACCCCAGCCACACATGGTTCCACCTCACTAAACCCCTGCCCTAATTAAAAGAGAGCAACACTAAGTCTCTGTGGCAATAAAAAAGAAACAGTTAAATCCATCCTAGGTCATTGAGTTGAAGAAAAATAGTTTAGCCAATAAATACATATGAAAGGCCTATATCTTATTTTATTTATTTACTTATTTATTTTTGTGGTACTAGGGGGTTGAACCCAGGGCCTTGTGTGCTTGCATGCTTTGCAAATGCTGTACCACTGAGCTGCACGCCCAGCTCAGTTTTTTTTAGTTTTTGAGACAGGGGTTCGCTAAATTACTCAGACCCTCTAGTCTTGAACTTGTGATTATCTTATTAAAGTTATTGATTGATAGCCTAGGTCTTACTGAAGTTAATGGTTCTATTCCTTTGAAAAAAACGACTGAAGCTTATACTAAATAAACAGAAAAAAAGAAAAAAAGAGAGAGAGAAGAGAGTAAGGTATTCTGAGCTGTCTCAATGAGAGAGAGAATTCATTTGCAGCCTTACACAACAGACTTCCTCAGTTACATTTTCAAGAGAATGGAAGAAAAAAATCAGAGTCATGAAATAACATCAGCTGATAGCTAGAGGCAATGACTTTTCCCAAGGAGTGTGCATGTGTGTGTGTGTGTAGATGGGGGTTGTTTTGTTTTGTTCTGTTATTTAGTTTTTTTCTTTTGAGACAGAGTCTCACTACATAGCCCTCTAACTTGTGATTCTCCTGCCTCCACCTCCCAAATGCTGAGACTTCAGCATGACCCATCATGCCTGGTTCCAGAGGTGCTACTAGTAAGAAACAAAGTGATAACTATGGCTAATAGACACATGTGTATGTACATTAAATTACCGAATATTTATTGAGAAATGATATATGCAAAATACTCTGCTAGATTAGCAGGTAAAGAATGGAAAAGGTGAGAAAAATGTAACATCTGTTTTTCACAAACTTGAAAGGTAGTAGGGGTGTCAGATAAGTATACAACTAAATAAAATGGGGCAAATGGAAGGAAGAGGGAGAAAGTAGTCAGAAAGAGTGACTGAAGGATCCAAATTTCCTAACTGGATGATGAAATGTAGAATAGCTTTTAAAATAAGATAAAATGTAAATGTATAAGATAAATAAGGTAAAATAAAATGTAAAATAGCTTTTAAAAATAAGAGATCTGAAAAAGAAGTGTAATAAGGCTGTAAAAATTAAGAATATCTTACCTGTCTGGGCATGATCATATTTAATTCTTTGAATTATGATGAAATGGAAATTTCAGGAAACTGAGGGAAAACATATGGTTTTACATGTCCTTTATCATCCATCAAATGTGGTGCCAGACCACTCCCAGCAATTACTCACATGGCTATCTGCCTTCTGCCAGAAAGTGGGGATTTTTCTTCTCAAAGGTCCTAGGCCCCAAGCATGGCATTCCTTTCTCAGCGACCTAAGGCTGACAACAAGAGACTATACATTGCATAGTAAGTTACCATCCAATCACTAATATTTTCCTGTAGGATTTGGAATACTGTGAGCAGGTTTTTCTTTCTTCAGAGATACAAGAAGCAAACAAACATTAAAGAAAACAAAATGTACTGGACAAATGGATTGCTTTAGCTATGTCTTTGTCATTCTGGTAAAAGCACAGTCTTCTTCCGCTCTTAAGCTGTGCTAGTATGGCCTGAGAGAACCAAGTAGAGGAGCTGACTGCAAAATTAGTGCATAACAGAGGAACTAAAGACATCATTTACTGACTGAAAAAAGCAACGAAAAACAATCAAACAAAAAACCAGCAAGAAGATTTCCAAGCCAAAAGAGCCATATATAAAGAAATGGAGAATTTACTCATATTTCATATTCTCATTCCTTGTGTGATTTGCACCCAAGATCTGGGAGAACTAGATTGTAATGGTTAAAAGAATAGACCTTGGAGTCACACAATTTGGGTGTGGATTTTGGTTTTACTACTTACTGCTGTGTGATCTTGGATGTGTCTCTTAAGCTATCTCCCGTTTCCTTACCTATGAATGTGAGACAACAGTAGCTCATACTTCATAGGGTTATTATGAGGACTTAAAAATAATGCATGTAAAAAATTTATAATAGTACTAGGCCCACAATACCAAATGAGTAAAATTGGTTATTAATAACATTGCTTTAGGAAATAGATCATAATGATATAAAGTTCTCTCCTTATGTTTCCAGTAAGAAGAGAAAGTTATGAGCATCTGTGTATCACAGATCCTATAGGCAGGGCGATGCTCTTCCAGAGGGTCTTATTACTGTGGGAAAATATGAGTCAGTAACAGCCCAGTGACCCAGAGGTGCAGCCCTGTTTTCTCTAGAAGTGTGTCTTCCTGTCACCAGATTCCTCCTTTTCAACACAACTGTCCTATGCATCACCCTCAGAGGAAGGCAGTGGCACTAGACTTGAGCACTATTATTTTTCTTGCTACTCTCAAGTTGTTACCCTAGGTTTCCATTATCCAACATAGTAAAAACTAACAAGATTTGTTTCATACCAAAAGTCTGTAAGTATCTTTACCTTTGTATCTTCATTCAGGTTAGTGATAATATATCTTAATGGATTTGGACATGGACAAAGATACATGCATGGCTTTTTCTACAAGTGTTATTCAGTCTTTCCTGTGTTCCAGAGATGCTGTTGCTCCCCTCTGTTAAGGCCTTTTCTGTGCCTCTCCTTCCCTTCTCACTACAATTGGGACTTGAGTTTATCATACTCTTTAATGCATAATATACTATCTTGTATGTCTGCTCCAATTCTTTTCTAGCATCATACTTCAATCTCCCCAAATCAGTCTCACATGTTTAATGAATTTGTGTGGGTGTTTGTAAATGTGTTTTTAAGAGGAGCATAATTTTCCATGTAAATGAATTTTGTTTGTTTGTTTGTTTGTTTATTTATTTGTACTTCAGGGTTGAATCCAGAGCCTTCCACCTACTTTGCAAGTGCTCTACTCATAGGCTGCAGCCCAGCCCATTTTTAATTTTTATTTTGACACAGGGTCCGATAAGTTATGCGGACTGCCTCTGGCCTCAATCTTGTGATTCTCCTGCCTCCATCTCCCAAATCACTGGAATTATAGGTGTGCACCATGGCACCTGGCTGTGAATGTATTTTAGAACACATAATTGATCTTGTGGTATGTCCATTTTATCTTATTTCTTACTTTTTCCACTCAGTACCATCTTTTTTGGCTCCACACACAAGACTTTGTAGTTCTAGTTCTTCCTCATTAGTGGTTTAATTGCTGTAGGATGCTCTGTGCTAGTCATCTACCACATTAGATTATCTGCTTTTCCCCTGGTGGACATCATGAACGCCTCCAATTCCCTATCACCACCCAAACAGCTGCAATAAATTATGGATCCACATAAGGACTCTCTCTGAGACATACACCCAAAAACTACATTGCTGGTTATTGACACACATGTAATTAATCTAATCAAAAGTTGTCACTTCACTGTCCAGCATGGCTGAGCCGGCTGGAGCAGTCTCAGTTACCACAGTCCACACCATGCATCAGTCATGAAGCTCATCCCTCTGTGTCTTTACAACCATGTTCATGAGATCATATTGACCACCTGTGTTAAATGTCAAGTTCTATTAGCTTGTACCCATTCCCTATGTGAAAAGATAGAGAGTAAGGAAGAGCCATAAACTTACATATTGGTTCTTTTCCCTGGTATTTTCTTGGTAGAATAAGTAGCACTTTCTTTGTAAAGGTTCTCCTACTAGTGTATCAGCTAGTCACTAGACTTATTTTAGAACTTTATCTATATTTTGCTTTTTTCTCATTCTCTTTCATATTTCAGATTAAATCCCCTTTGAGTAGGTTAGGAATTCTTCTGTCAAATCCCGTTTTCCTCTTCTCATGAGCTACACTTTGTCCTTTGCCAAGGCTCAGAAGTTCTGGCATGAAAAGTCATGGTTTAAAACATTTTAAAACCATTTCTGTGGCTGATGGTTCACTTCCCCAGTGCCTTTTTCTCTTCCAAATGCTTCAGTTTGTAGCCTGGACTTCAAAGTTACCAGAAATACATTCCAGATTTCTTTGGCTGCTATAGTATTAATTCCCAAAACAGCCAGGAGTTAGTGGGTTTAAGGAGAGTCAGTCACTGCTACTTTTACAGAAGATTCTATCACCCCTTCCTCTGAGTCATTTTCTCAACACATTAACCTCTTGACATTGGCTTCAATTCCATTTGATCCCTTGGGATATTTTCTCCTGACTTTTCTCTCCTGAGTTATCTTCTCTGTGCTGTTGAAGCTGGGATGAAGTTTCTCCATTACAATTGACCACTTAACTCAGGATTTAAAAAACAGTTTATTCCATAACTTTGTCTAGTGATTTTGAGTCCCTATTTGTGATAATAGCAGAAAGTTAAACTGGTCCCTTTCAGGTACTCTCAGTCAAGTTCAAGGTTATCATAGCAACAGTCCAGTTCACACAGATGTTTCTTTCTTTTTCACCCCAAGCCACTTTGTGTCCAATAGTCCTGGAGAGAACAAAGGGAAACAATTACCTTCTCAATGTCTGTCCTGAACAATCTCTCTGAATTGCTCAGGAGTTCAATCTGGTTCCAGGCTCAGCGTCTGACATTGAAAATTTCAAGTAAAGACTGACTGGAATGTGACAATTATTTTCATCCTAAAATTTATGGCTTCAGTTGATTCCATAAATGTGTAGCCACTTCTGTCTCTTACTTCAGGTATTAGCCAGTGAGCATTCTTTGTTGTCTCTTTGTTTCCTTATTGGGCCAGATGGCCTCTTCCAGTTAGTGAATAAAAGTATACCAACAACTAGCATCATTAACTCTTTGGAGCCACAAAGAAATTATAAAGCCTCACATATTGCCAACCCTAGAGAGAAATCGAGTGTGGTAAGTGATATTATCTTTGTTCCCTTTGAGCCTAGTTACCCTGTTTCCACATAGCCTTATGGTGCTGGCTGTACCTTAAGATTGTGCTCAGAAAAATTCATTAAAGGCACGGCATTGCTTTATCTCTGCTATTTGATTTCTCAAACTTTACAGGGAGACCAACTCAGTAACTCTCTCCCCTCAAACTCACACACATGGACACACAACCACCACTACCTCCACTTCCTCCTTTCCCCATTTTTTATTGTCAGTCTTCTCCTAAAACTTGTCACTTCACCTCCGGGCAAGGGATGGAAAGGAAGCAGTTTTCTCAAGGATATCCTTTGAGCTTAGTAATTTGGATTCTGGGTCATTATTTCTGAGAAGGCTTGTCTCCACAATAACCATTTCCAATTAACCCTCCCCGTGGGGAAGGGAGCAGGGAAGACCCATCTGATTAGTCTTTACATGTCACCCTTCTACCATTTCCTGAGCGGAGGTCTTCATATTTATGAAGCAAGCTGGTAGAAAACTTTCCTCAAGAAATGCAACTTTTCACTCTATTTTCAAGGTAAGTCCTTAAAGATTTACCTTGAGAGAGTTAAGTCTTACTTGGTGAAAGCTCACATGCTCCTGAAATATGGTGATTTACACAGTAATAAAATCCCCACCTAGTTGTAAGTAGAGGATATTGAATCTGAAGCAGAACTTACCCAAGTACCTAATCTCAGAAACAATCCTTAAACACAGGGTTCAGGCCCCCAGGGACTTCTGTTTAGCAGATATGTGTATTATGACCACAACATATGCAGAGTCTACACAAAAATAATAAAACCTCTTTGCTGCTAAAGTCTATAGAGATGTCTAGATTTTTCATGCTGTTGTTGTTGTTAGGTGCTGTTGAGTCGTGTCCAACTCATAGGCTTTTCAATGGCTGACTGTTTAGAGATTGCCTCGGGAGTGGATTGCCACATCCTTCTCCCATTTTTGCAGTGCTGGGAATCAAACCGGGAATCTCAGAGACTACAAAGCAGTGTTCTACCACCTGAGCTAAATCCCAGCCCAGATTTTTCATAACCCTCCTCAAATATTTTTGTTGTTGTTAGGTGCCATCGAGTCATGTCTGACTCATAGCAACCCTCATAAGGTTTTCAATGGCTGCTTGTTCCGAGATTGCCTTGGGAGTGGATTGCCACATCCTTCTCCCATTTTTGTGGTGCTGAGAATCAAACTTGGGACCTCAGAGACTGCAGAGTGGTGCTCTACCAATTGAGCTAAATCCCAGCCCACTAAATATTTTTAGGAAAGTGTAAACTCCCACACCCCCAGTGTACCCAAAGGGTGGAGAGACTCACTGAGGCAGAAGCTTACTGCCAAGAACCCAGACAAAGTCTAGTCCTGCAATGCTTTATTGGGTTACAGGGATAGACCCAAGCTCTCTCCCCACTAAGCAATCCCCAGAGCTTATATAGACAGAACAGTAACCAGATAAGTCAATCATATATGTCAATCAATCAATCAAGCACTTGTCACTAAATACACTATCAATCATTATCTGTCAAGCTATCTTGCTTCTTCTTCTGCAGAATGTGACTCATTTCCCAACTTGATGGCACCTAACAACAACAATAAAAATATTATTAGAAATTTACTGTTTGACAGGCTCTTGGAGGAACATTATGCATAATCACATTTAATACCTAAACTAATAATATCACTATTTTACACCTATAATCCCAGTGACCAGGGAGGCTGAGGCAGAAGGATTGCAGGTTCGAGGTCAGAGGCAGCCTGTGTAACTTAGAGAGACCCTGTCTCAAGATAAAGTAACAAAACATGGGCTCAGAGTACAGCCCAGTGGCCAACCACTAGCAAAATATGTGTGAAGCCCTGGGTTCAACCCCCAAGTACTGCAAAGAAAAAAAAAATAATATCCTGGAGAAGTAAAAAGAGCATCCTTAGCAGGAATTATACATTATAACATCCCTACTTCCCTAAAGCAATCAGCCATTGAAAACTCTACAACTGGGAGTGAAGCACTGACAACAGTGCCAGACATGGCACAGTGTCGGATATTGTTTCATCTGTTGTACATAGGGTCACTATGAGTTGGACCCGACTCATGGCACCTAACAACAACAACAACAATACTATATCTTATAGCACCCTTACATTACTGTAAGTTATAACACCCCTGGGGGGAGGGAATTGGGGATGTGTGTCATGATCAGACATATTAATATATCTGTTATAAAAGATAAAAGTATTTATACTGAAGTAAATAAAGGCTCTAAATTGCCTCCTATCAATTCAGGTCAAGGTTTATTACCACATGAATCTGAAAGCAGCTTCCATTTTCAGACCTTTTTGAGTTATAGAGCTGTTCGTAAAGTATTCTGGATCTGTACTTCCTTTCAAGTTACCCAGATCTGCCCACTAAACTTAGAATCTCTCTGTTTTCTGGATAGTGCTGACTGAACACTTCTGATTTACACTCCTTTATTTTAGGCCTCACGAACCATCAGCCTTCTGAAAGTAGATTTTCTTCATTGAGGGTAGAATACATTTGGCCTCTAGGAGGAGCTCCAGGCCTCTGGTTTCACTCCCCTTCCCAGCATGCCCTCAACCCACACACAAAACAAGCACTCCAGCAACCTTTAAGAGGAGTTTTATATATGGATATGCTGAAACATTTTACTGAGCTGCCACACAAAGGCTGTGTTCTCTTTTTTCCAGTATTTTCTTTCATGGAAGGCGTTCTTCTTTCTACACATATGGTACAATAGATGGCCAGGAGTGGCCTCTGGCTGTGACTCAGCCCTCCCTGAGCAAGCTTGGGATGTGTTTGAAATAGAACAGCGTGCCATAGAAGATGCAGGCCAGCCCTCCCTTTTCATCAGCAGCACTCTTCCTTGCTGTCAGCGTGATACAATAGAGAAGTTGGAGGCTTTGATTTTAACCTAAAGGGAAACTGGGAGGAAACGCCTTCCTTAAATGTAGCAGAGGGTCCTCTGCATCTTCAGCCCAGCTTACCAGGGCACCCCATCACTGTTTAGGATAAAAGTCCATCGAATTAAGTGTGTATTTTGTGCCTGTTTCCCACATGGATATCAGAGAGAGGTGGCCGTAGCACGGCTGTTTCCTAGGTCCTGAGAAAAGGACTGTCCTGTTCCTATTTAGATGTAATTTACAAATACAATCATCTAGATGCTGGCTTTCTTAGTTTTGATCACACTTCACGTTTGTTTCCTTCAGTTTACATCTTGAATCTGAGTGCTTTTATACTTTCTCAGGCTCTCATTTTTGGAAATCCTTTTGGGTTGCTTCTAAAGACAGCTTATAGCATCTTTTCATGTTATATCTCACTGGTTTAGCCCTCAGAGGGTAACTGTGCATGTTGTCTGGGTATTCAAAACCCCGAATGGCTGCAGTAACATAGGCATCAGCCAATCAGGACAGGTGCCAGCTGCAAACAGCCAATAGGGTTGTGCCAGGGCATACTGGTGGAACCTCAGCCTGGCTGGTGTGTACCCTGTAAGGGTCTAGTCTATGATTCTCCAGTAGCTTCTATTCATGCTCCACACTTGACTCACTTGTGAAATGAGTCTTCGTGTAACTTTGAGGTCAGGCAATCAGAGAAAATGTCTATTGCAGTAAGAAACACTATGCATGCTACCATGGGAAGACTCAAGCAAAAAACCAATACTAGTGCTAATTATTCTCACTGTCTCCTATGTGCAGTATGAAATGAACTGTTCTCTGGTGGAAGCTGATATCTGTCAGAGAAAGGCAGGATGTGGCCTCTGAGAACCTGTTCTTACTTCTGAAAGGACCAGCCCTAAAAGACTACATCAGGTCTTTAGCTCACAAAGAATTGATACTGGCACCATTCAAACTACTAACTCGAGAAAGCACCAAAAATATGTTTCTCAAACCTGCTGACTATAACTTCCTGCTATAGCAACATAGACAACCAGGAGCCAAAAATATACATTTCACTGAAGTAGCTCTGTGCTTTCTGAAGTGTTAACTGCTGAATTGCTCATTGTACATGACCAGGTATAACACAAGGGTGTTTTCTGCACACATTAGTTAATGCTACCGCATGAAAAAATAGGTAACTCCACATGTGGCTGTTTTAGACACTTTAAGTATTAGAAATGGGAGAAGGACGTGGGAATCCACTCCCCGAGGCAATCTCAAAACAGCCATTGAAAACCCTACAAGGGTCACTATGAGTCAGATACAACTCGAGGGCACCTAAAAACAACAACAAGAAATATCAGGAAAAAAAAAAAAAAGAATAAAGACACAGGGGTTGTTTCAATGAATTGTGAAGAACAGCAAGGACACAGAATTGGAAGAGAGAACTCTGGCCAAAACAACTGCAACCAAAAGCTCTCACCAGAGGGATTTTTCTGGCTCATTACAATACCCAGGCACTTAGAAAGCTTCCAATTCAAAAGCACAAAATGTTAACATCAGAAGGAATATTAAAGTGGTGTGACATGGCACAAACCTATAATCCCAGCTACCCAGGAGGCTGACGCAGGCAGATTGCAGACTAAAGGCCAGAGGCAGCCTGCACAACTTAATGAGATTCTGTCTTAAAAATTTAAAAATGAAAAATGGGCTAAGGGTGCAGGTCAGTAGTGCAGTGCTTGCATAGCATGTGGGAGGCAGTGGGTTCAACCCTCAGTACCAAGAAGGAAAAAACAACAACAAAAAAGAAGAAGCTATGTTCATACAACCTCCCACTCTGTATAGGAGAAAATAGTTTTTCAACATCATCTCAGTTTCAGTTAAAGCATGTAGAGGAGTTTTCTGATGGAAATGCATATGACCTTCTTGATACAAGTTGAGTTCATGTCTTCCTTGCTTGGGACATTTCTGTTGCCTAAAGCTTTGGATACAGACTCCACAGCACCTAACAACAACAACAAAGCATTGGATGACTGGCATTAGATTAAATTTCCTCTTTATATCTAGCCTAGAGAAACTGATATAGAATATGAAGAACCTTTGCTTCTTGTCTATTCTCCTTTTTCATGTCTTCATTTTTGTCTCCTATTTGTAGGTTCAAAGACAGCTCTGTATGGAATTTTGAAAATTTCAATTCCCATCATTTGCAGATCTTCTAACTCAGTGCTATTGGAAACAATCACAGACCACTGCCTACCTACTCTCTCTTACAGTCCATAATAAAATTCATACATAAATTGAGAACTGTGTTTGGAAATTCTTTTCAGCCATTTGTCATAATAATTTTAAATCTCTTGAAATTAATCATAGAAAAGGAAGGCTTATATTTTGTGTTTATCCATAAGCTATGGGAAACATAAAAGAACTAGCTTATATTAAATCCCAGGTAGTTTGTTCTGATTTGTCTTTCCGATTGCCACTGCCTTGCTCTTAATTCATAATTATATGGTGGTTGATCCTGACTTTCTGATTACCCATGCTCAGACTGCAAAATCAGATACAAAGTAAAACAAATCCATTGCCTATCACTGGTATGATGTTTGTCTTTAAATTCAAAAGCATAATCACATATTAACTCATTTTAATTTTAGCAGCCATATGAGATAGGAAAGATACTATCTACATTTTACATGTGACTCCGCTGAGCTCAGAGACACTTGTGCCCAGCCTGAGATCTCACAGCTGAACTGAAAAACTGGAGAGGGCCAGGAGAGAGCTGAAAAGTATTTGCTGGGTGAATGACTGTGAAGAAATTGCTTAATCTCTCTGAGGTTTTCTTTCCTTATCTGAAGCAAGCAGATAATATTCACCTTTCAAATTGAAAAGAATAAATGAGAAAATATGGTTAGTGCTCAAAAATATTAAGTGGCATTTGTTCTTATTAAGGATCTGTTCACTAGAAATACAGGTGAATCAATGGCATCTCCCCAAAATGGATAGTGTTTGTAAGGCCTGACACACATGTGCATGCATGCATGCACACACATGCACAACTGTCAATAAATATGTTAGTAGAACAAATGACCAAATGAATGAATATAGTTACTGTGTTCTTTTAAGTGCACAAAATTTAACCCATAGGATTATAATCTTATCAATTAAATTCTCTTACTCTATTACATTGGGTCCATGAGCTATATCTAACTTTGTTGTTTGTTGTTAGGTGCCATTGAGTCAGGTCTGACTCATAGCGACCCTCATAGAGTTTTCAATGGCTGTTTCTGGATTGCTTTGGGAGTGCATTGCCCAATCATTCTCCCAGTATCTGACTATACATAGGTTTTTAGCTGCTCAGATTTCCAAAATCACTTTAATTAAAATCTTTCTCTCAACCAAGTTTTGTACAGGGACACACTGTTTAAGACAAAACAGAAAATAGCTGGGTGACAGAAACAGTGTGGTTTGCTTCCTGACTCCCTTGGTCTCCTCCTACCCTACAATGGCTCCTGAGATACTTTCACAGACCCATGGGACCCCATGGAGCCCAGTCTGAAAACCATCATCTTTTTCTATTAGGGGGAAGTGTGAACACTGACGGCAGAAACAATTTTAACTGAAGTGAGCAGAATTGACAAGAAAAAATAAAGGCACGCATATAGACTTTCAGGAATATAACTACTTCTGAAAATCTCCCCAAATTGATGGCCATGAATCAGTCTGAAAATCAAACTACACCAAGTTATCCATAACCTTCTTTTGTCCCACCAAATTATACTTTTTTACATATTTGGAGAGAAATGCAGAATTTCCTGTTGGGTACTGTGGTTTTAGCTCTTTATTTGATGCTGTGATTATCCATGGCCAGCTTTCCTCAAGTTCAAAGACAGCAAAGCACAAGGAACAAGCAAAGAAGTTACAATCCATTGCCCTTGACTTATAAAAATTAGGTAGCTGAAAAAACTGACCTGCTCAGTCAGGAGAAGCAGAATAGAATCTCTTTTATTTGATGCTGCAGCTTAAAGTTAGGTGCTGAGCAAAACATTGGAGCCCAAGCAAATTTGTCTAGGTGCAGTAATTGGCACTGCATGGGGAGCTATGGCAAATAAGGATCCTGAAAAGGCTAAGTCCTAAGGCCTCATCCATGGTTCAAAGTGGGTATATTTGCCCCTTGGGTGAATCATTAAGATCAGGAGCTCAACTTTAGCCTTACTGAGTTCCTGGAGAAGGTGGGGCATGCAACTCATTTACAAAGGTGTCAAACACTTGAAAAGATCAAAGAATTTTATTCCCTCTTCTACATGCCCAATGGATTCTCTCTTGTGCTGACAACTTTAGTATGGTTTGAACTATCCAATGCTGTTTTGAGATATTGTCATTCTGGTTTTTTTTTTTTTTTCCCCCCTGAAGTTTTCTCTGTCTTTGTCTGTTTCTCTCTTTTCTGTTCTGATTTTGGTAACTGAACCCAGAGCCTCGTGCATGCTAGGCAAGTTCCCTACTTCTGAGCTACATCCCCTACTCTCTCTCTTTAACTACAAAATATCTCAAATATAATTTGCAGAATTTTTATCTCACTGTAAACATGTCTTTTCTGGGTCCTGGAGAGATGGAGGAAGTGGATAGCAGAACAGAAAATATTTTAAAGAATTTGGGAGAATATCTCCTCAGTCTCTATTTATAGTTAGTTATGTTTGATTTCATTTTGCTGCAGCTCCAAATGACCTTTCCTCTTCAAATCATGTAGAGTTGCAAGTCTTAAAGCAAGCTGTACAAAGTGACTTATGAGCTAGTGCCAGATAATATGAGCACATCACTGGCACATAATCTTCATCTTGAAGTTGCATCTCAGTGCGATTTGCACAATCTGTATCACATTCTATCCAGGGGGTTCAAATTAAGACTTCCATTACAGCATTTTAAAGACAGTCTTAATATTTAACATAACAGTTTTGAAAGAATATATTGGACTGTCAGCTCTGATGCAGGTAAAAGAACTTAGCAAATATGTCCTTGATTTGAAGCCATGGGATCTTTCATTAAGACTCTGGGATGGGCCAGGTGCTGTGGTTCACACCTATGATCCCAGCCATTTTGGAGGATGAGACCAGAGGCAGCCAGGGCAACTTAGTGAAACACTGTTTCAAAAAAAAAAAATAAAAGCTGGGCATGGTGGCACACACAGGAGGCAAAGGCAGGAGGATTGTCTCAAATTCGAAGCCAGCCCGGTCTACACAGTGAGGGCCAGGCCAGCTGGGGCTACATAATGAGACCTTGTCTCAAAAATAAATAAATAAATAATTTAATTACATAAAAATGTTAAAAGGATTGGAGTTGTGCCTCACTGTTCGAGCATTTACCTAGTAGGTAGGCCCTAGGTTGAGCCCTAAGTATTGGGGAAAAAAAAGCTGAGGGTCAGATAAAACATTTTTCTTTCTCTAATTTACACATATGCAAAATATGCCCAGAAATGTTAAAGTCTATTTTAAATCTATGATGAATTATCAGTTTTCTAGCTTACACATGCTTAGACTTCATAAAGATTTCATTAATACTTTGGGATGGGCCAGGTGCTGTGGCTCACATGCCAATGGAATTTTTTGCAGTGGTAAGATTTTTCATAATCTCTCATAAGCACTACATTTATTTTGCCCACATAGAGATTCAATAAGTAAATAAATAAAGCAGGTAAAAGTAGACATATTTTAAAACTAAGAAAATTAAATCACCTTTCAATATCTGTGGGATTTCCACACCAAGTCTATGCTATCTGTAAATTTTCTACCACCCACAGTTGCTGTACTGTGAGGAGTTGCATGTTGCTGTGATGCAGAAACCTATGCCACTGGTATTACAGATACCAGCAGGGTCACCTATGGTGGGCAGGTTTCAGCTGAGCTTCCAGACTAAGACAGACTAGGTAGAAGGACATGGCTAACCCATTCTTGAAACTATTGTTGTTGTTAGGTGCCATCAAGTCATATCTGACTCACAGCAACCCTCAGAGTTTTTAATGGATGATTGTTTTCAGGATTGCCTTGGGAGTGGATTGCCACATCCTTCTCCCATTTTTGCAGTGCTGGGAATTGAATCCAGGACTTAGGAAACTGCAGAGCATCACTCTAGAAACAATTAGCCATTAAAAACTCTATGAATAGCAGAGAAACACTCAGATATAATGCCAGAAAGTGAGCCCCCCAGGTTGGAAGGCACACAAAAGACAACTGGAGAATTGCCTCCTCACGTTAGAGTCAACCTTAATGACAGGAATATGGTAAAGTCTCAGGGACTTCCCTTTGTTGATGTGGCATGACTCAAAATGAGAAGTAACAACTGTAAATATACATTAATAATTGGAATGTGGAATGTACATAGTATGAATCTAGGAAAATTAAAAACTGTCAAAAGGGAAATGGAGCACATAAACATCAACATTCTAGGCATCAGTAGATAAAATGGATTGGCTTGGGCCATTTTGATAATCATATTGTGTATTATGCCAGGAATGACAGATTAAAGAAAAAAGGAATTTCAGTCATCATCAAAAAATACATCTCAAGATCTGTCCTGAAGTACAATGCTATCAGTGATAGAATAATATCCATATACCTAAAAGGATGGCCAGTTAATATGACTATTATTCAAATTTACACACCCACTACTATGGATACAAATTAAGATAGGGAAGATTTTTACCAACTTTGCAATCTGAAATAGATTGAACATGTAATCAGGATATACTGATAATTACTGGTGACTGGAATGCAAAAGTTGGAAACAAAGAAGAATCAGTAGTTGGAAAATATGGCCTTGGTGATAGAAATGATGCTGGAGATTTCATGATAGAATTTTGTCAGACCAATGACCCTTTCATTGCAAATACATTTTTCCACCAACATGAACGTGACTATACACATGGAATTCACCAGATGAAACATACAGGAACAAAATCAACTACATTTGTGGAAAGAGACAATGGAAAAGTCAGAACAAGACTAGGTGCTGATTGTGGATCAGACCATCAACTGCTCATATGCAGACTCAAACTGAAACTGAAGAAAATTACAACAAGTGTACAAGAGCCAAGGTATGACCTTGAGTATGTCCCACCTGAGTTCAGAAACTACTTCAAGAACAAGTTTGATGCATTAGACACTAATGATTAAAGACCAGATGAGTTGTGGCATAACATCAAGGCATCATTCACAAGGAAAGTAAAGATTATTAAAAAGAAAGGAAAAAAGAAAAGACAACAGTACATGTCAGAATAGACTCTGAAACTTGCCCTAGAGCATCAAGCAGCTAAAGTCAAAAGAAGACATGACAAAGTTAAAGAACGAAACAGATTTCAAAGGGCAGCTTGAGAAGAAAAAATCAACTATTATAATGATATGGGCAAATAGCTGGAGATAGAAAACCAAAAGAGAAGAACATGATCTGTTTTTCTCAAGCTTAAAGAATTGAAGAAAAAATTTGAGCCTTGATTGGCATTACTGAAGGATTCTACAGGGAAAATATTATACAATGCAGAAAACATCAAAAGAAGAAGGAAAGAATACACAGAGTCACTGTACCAAAAAGAATTGGTGGGTGACCAACAATTTCAAAAGGATGCATATAATCAGGAACCAACAGTACTAAAGGATGAAGTAGAAGCTGCCTTGAAGGAATTGGCAAGACTCCAGGAACTGATGGAATATCAATAGAGATGTTTCAACAAACAGGTGCAGCACTAGGAGTGTTAACTTGTTTATTCCAAGGAATCTGGAAAACAGCTACCTGCCCAACTGACTAGAAGAGATCCATATTTGTGCCTATTCCCAAAAAAGAGGATCCAACCAACTGTGGAAATGATTGAACAATATCATAATATCACATGCAAGTAAAATTTTACTAAAGATCATTTAAAAGCAAGTGCAGCAATGTATAGACAGGGGACTTCCAGAAAATCAAGCTGGATTCAGAAGAGAGCATGGAACCAAGGACATCATTGCAGATGTCAGACGGATATTAGCCCAAAGCAGAGAATGCCAAAAAGATGTCTATCTGTTTTATTCACTATGCGAAGGCATTTGCCTGTGTGGATCACAGTAAATTATGGATAACATTGTGAAGAATGGGAATACCAGAGCACTTAATTGTACTCATAAGGAATCTGTACATGGTAAAGAATCTGCACATGGACCAGGAGGCAGTCATTTGAACAGAACAAGGAAATATTGTCTGGTTTAAAGTCTAGAAAACTGTGCGTCAGGGATGTACCCTTCCACTGTACCTCTTTAATCCCTGTGCTGAGAAAATATATAATCAGAGAAGCTGGACTTTATGAAGAAGAACATGGCATCATAATAGGAGGAAGACTCATTAACAACCTGCATTATGCAGAGGACACAATTTTGCTTGCAGCAAGTGAAGAAGATTTGGAATATGTACTGATAAAGATCAAAGAACATAGCCTTCAGTATGGATTGTGCCTCAACATCAACAAAACAAAATTCCTTACAACTGGATCAATACTCAACTTCATGATAAATGGTAAAAAGATTGAGGTTGTCTGAGATTTTGCTTTACTTGGTTCTATAATCAACACCCATGTAAGCAACAGTAAAGAAATCAAAATACACATTGCATTGGAAAAAGCTATTGAAAAAAAACTTGTTTAAAGTGTTGAAAAGTAAAGATGTCACATTGAAGATGAAGGTGTGCCTGACTCAAGCCATGGTAGGCTGACTCATGCCATCATGGTATTTTCAGTTGCCTCATACAGTGTGACAGCTCAATTTTGAATAAGGGAGACAGGAGAAGAATTGAAGCTTTTGAATTATGGTGCTGGAGATTCATATTGAATATACCATGGACTTTCCATGGAAGTGCAACCCGAATGCTCCTTGGAAGCAAGGATGGCTAGACTGCATCTTACGTATTTTGGACATGTAGTCAAGAGGGACCAATCCCGGGAGAAAGACATCATATTTGAGAGAGTGGTAGGTCAGTGAAAAAAAGAAAGACCCTCAACTAGATAGATTGACACAGTGTCTGCAACAATGGACTTAAACATAAGAAGGATTGTGTGCCTGGCAAGGAGTGTTTCATTGTGTTGTACACAGGGTCGCTATGAATTGGACCTGACTCTATGGCACCTAACAACAACAGCACAATATTAAGTTTTAAAGGAAATAGCATTTTAAATGTTAGCTGTCCTTTTGTGTTAGTCTTCTTTCAACTGGAAGACCTTAAAATTGTGTGCAGACTTAATAAAGATTCCAGATAATGTTAGTTGTAGAATTGGAAGTGCTAGTATCTTAAAATCATTTGATTTTGATACTTCGCTCAGAGAGATGCCATGAAGCGAAAAGAGAGAGATGTGTAGGTCATAGGTTGATGATAAAATGTTCATTTCCATATGCATAATTAGAAGATTGAGAGTGGGTGGAGGTGGCTAATTACTTGGCACAACACCTTGCATAGAAGTGGTGTCTGTTGGGCAGTTAGTAACCTAAGAGGAAAACTGGCCAAGAGAAGGATCCAGAAAGGGAAGAAACAAGCCATAGTTTCCTCCACTAGAGTAAAGTAACCTATGCTGAAAATTATGCTACTTGATTACCATCATATAAAAGGATTTATATACCTTTGATGAAAGCCTAGGATTAGCTTGGAATCGAAGGGAGGTGAAAGCTTTGGGATCCCTTTGTTCCCCTCCTTTGATGATGCAAAGATGGATCACAATCTCTAAAGCCAAGAAGAAGCATTTTGTTAAAAACAAATTCATCATGAATAGTAATGGTCATAAAAGCCCAAAATTTATGCTTTTATATTGGCTTTTTATCTTCATTACAAAAAATATGAAAGTTTTACCATATAGGCCAACTAGGATTTATTGTCATCCTGCAGCCATAGCACTGTGGCATCCAATCACATCAGATCTCAGAAGCTAAGCAGGATCAGGTCTGCTTAGTACTTGGATGGGAGACCCCCTGGGAACACTAGGTACTGTAGGCTTGGAGAAGAACCTGGCAACCCACCCACCAAAAACAATCAGCCATCAAAAACCCTATGAGTAGCAGAGAAACACTGACAATAGTGTTTCCTCTTTTGTACGTAAGGTCACTAAGAGTCAGACGTTGACTCAAGGGCACCTAACAACAATAGGATTTGTTGTTAATGTTTTAAATATAAACATTGTGATCAGGAGTCTTTTCATAAGAGAACCAGTATTTATTTTTCCATTGAGGTCTTAATTAATTTGTATTGTTTCTTTTTTTCTTTTCTTTTCTTTTCTTTTCTTTTCTTTCTTTTTTTTTTTTTTTTTTTTTGCAGTACCTGGGGTGCTGAATCCAGGGCCACATGCATATTTTGTAAGTGCTCTACCACTAAGCTGCCCCCCAACTCTCTTGTTATTTTTTATCTTGAGACAGGGTTTCACTAAGTTACACAGGCTGCCTCTGACCTTATACTTTCCATCCTCCTACCTCAGCCTCCTGAGGCTCTGGGATTACAGGCATGTGTCACCATAGCTGGCCCCCTATTGCACTTTTTTAAAATGTTCAAATAGCACAATTGTTTTTGTCTACTTACTTTGGTTGTTTAGGGTCTAGATATTATAATTAGGGCAAGGCCAAACTTTTGAGTTCAGATGGTCAACTGGCTTTTATCATTTGCATGTTACAGCCAGGAGGAGTAAGAGTTGCCAGCTCCTAAAAAATGTGTAATATTTGCCTCTTTCTTACAGGTGGCAACTTCCATGGTCAACGGCCTTAAAATTCATACCGTAACTCTAGCTAGGAGTTTCATTCAACAAATATTTATTGAGCAATACGCTAGGCATTTTGTCACGTACAGGGGATTTAGAGATGATAAAGCAGAATGGAACATATATTTGAGAGCCTATGCTATCCTAGGCGTTATGCTAATCAATACACAGGAAAGAGGTCTTTTCATTATAGACAATGACACAATGTAAACATCATCGTTCACTTGACTGTTTTTCTTTTTTCTTTTCTTTTCTTTTTTTTTTTTTCCATACTAAGGAATTGAACCCAGAGACTTGAACATACTTTGCAAGAGCTCTATCATTGGGCTGCACACTTAGCCAATGTTTTCACTTTTTGTTTTGTTTTGTTTTTTGAGACAGGGTCTCACTGAGTTACATGGACTGCATCTGCCCTTGAACTCATGATCCTCCTGCCTCAGCCTCCCAAGTCACTGGCATTACAAGTATTTGCCACAATGCTCACCCGTGACTATTTTTCTTTAAAAATAAAATTCATTATTATAAATATGCCATATGTATTATAAAATAATATGTGATCATTATAAAGAATATGGAAAATATGAGAATGTACAAAGAAGAAAATTAATATCCATCATAGCAGTTCATGGAGATAATTACTATTAACTTGGGAGTATTTTTTATATGTATGAATCAGAACTGTTGTGCTTAAAAAAATCTAATATGTCTTGAGGAGATGTATTTTTTGGCAGAGTTGCTGATGGGGATTAGAAATTGAAAGCTTAAACCCAAATTTACTATTTGCTGTAGTTTGGACCTGAAATGTCCTCCAAATGTCCATTTGTTAAAGGCAAAGCTCAGTGCTTTGGGGAGGTGTTGAAAACTTTAAGAGGTAGAATCTACTGGAAGGATTTCTGGTCGTTACAGACATACTCTCACAGGGGATAGTGGGATTCCAGCTGCTACTCTTTCTGTCAGTTTTTCAGCCATGAGGTGAATAGCTTTGCTCTTCCATGCGCGTCTCACCATGATGTGCTGCCTGGCCACAGGCCCAAAAGCAAAGAGGTCAATTGGTCATGAACTAAAAACCTCAAAGCTGTGAGCTAAAATAAACCTTCTTTGTTTGTAAGTTGGTATTTCAGGTATTTTGTTGCAGAAATGGAAAGTTGAGTAATACACTCTTCATATGAGATTTTGTGAGATTTATTCTTTTTCCCACTGCCACTCCTACCCCACTTCATCTTTAACTGGACAATTCTTCATCTTCCTTTAGTCTAAGAAAATATCATATTTGCCAGGTGTGGTGGCGCACACCTGTACTCCCAGCAACTCGGGAGGCAGAGGCAGGAGGATCGCAAGTTTGAGACCAGAGGCAGTCTGCATAATTTAGTGAGACCCTGTCTCAAAAGGTAAAAAAATGGGCTGGGGGTGCAGCTCAGTGGTACAGCACTTGCAAAACATGTAAGTGCGAGGCCCTGGGTTCAACCCCCAGTACTGCAAAAGAAAAAGAGAAAAGAAAAAATGAAAATATTTTCTCTGGGATGTCTTACCTTACATACCTTCCATGTATTTACTGACTGATTACGTTCCCATTTTATATTCCTGAGACACCCTGACTTCTCTTATGTAGCATTATTACAATTGTAACAAAATAATCAGCTATTATACATTTAATGCCCATTTCTTTCACAATGCTGTGGGAAAGTTTGATTAGGCCTTTCTATCTTATTTACTAAAACATCTTCACTACCTAGCAAAGTGTCAAGCATATGAAATAGTTTTAGGATTAGCTGAATGAATGAAAGATTGTAGCATAAAGACCAAAGGCTTTGTAGAAATTCTGCCAGGATTAGAGGTCATGACAATAGGCTAGAAGAGATGCTCCTCTAAACCCTGGTGTGCATGTTGATGGGCCAGAGGAGAAAGAGGACAGTATGCCAGCATACAGATATTCAGTGTGGAACTCTGAGGATGAGACTAAAGAATATGCCAGTAGATCTAATTTATCCAATGGATAAATTTCGCCTTTGGAAAGAATTGCTCCATTTTCCTATTGATGCACACTGTTAACCCCAAGTCATGGAGGCATGCAAAAAATGACCTAAGATTCACAAATTCACATTAAAATTGTATTTAAGAGTGCATAAAACTTTTCAATAAAATATCCTAAAATAACTCTTGTCATCTTCTAAATCTCATACAATAAGTCAAATACTTTACCAAATGTCCAGCAACATAAAGAACCTAAAAACTTCCTGGAATTGGGAGATGTGAGAAAGAAGAAATTTCTTTTTTTCTGGAGAAACACTTAGAACATTAGAAAAATAATTTTTAAAAGGAGCAATATTAAGCAAGTGTTATCCTATGATGTTTTCAATTTTCTGACTTCTTTCCAAAGATGAAAAGTACCAATTGAGAAGTCCACATTCTGGTGCTTAGAATTATCTTACAGTTGCATTGAGAAGATGCAATTTCTTTATGTGTTCTATCTTCCTCACCATTATCTGCTTTAGGATTCACCAGGATTTACCGACTTAAGCCATATCAGAGCTGGCAGAGACTTTGTGATTGCTTACTCCAGCTCTATCCCTTCATAGAGGTGGAGAGGCTTTCCCATGCTGCCTCCTGGCACTAAGACTGAGGTTTCTGGACGCTCTGTCCCTCCAGTGTCCTTTCCTTCTACCATATCATACAGGATAAGGTGTGTTTGTACATTTTCTGGGAAAGGAGTGTGAGGCAATGTCCAGGATTCAAGATTGACCAGTTATTTATGTGACCATGGCCACCATTAGGCCCAACGGATCCAGGCTTCAATGAATGCCAAAAAGCCCAAGGACATACAGTGTTCTGGCACAGAAATGAGAAGGTCTGAAATGCTCCCAGCTGTCTGCAAAAGAGCTTCTGACATCTTGAAGAAGCTCAGATCTGGAATCATATCCTAAAAAGAAAAAAAAATTGGCAGAAAGGAACTTGGAATATTAATTTCTCATTTAAATTGAATTTACAGAATTAGGACTGGATAAAAGTCAGCATTTAGAGAGTGTACTATCCTTAAAGAGCATTTTGAGAATATTAGCAATAATAGCTAAAGTAACACAAGACAAATAAGAAGACCTCTGCAGACCTCCACACCTCGATATCACTTTCATTAAATTAAAAAAAAACAGATAAGGTATAGAAGCCAGAGGTGGAAAATAAACAATCAGGGCCAATCTAACCCTTCAGTTTTGTGAGGGAGCTCTTAGAAAACATGCAAATGAATGTAGGACCCCCTGTCACTAATGAAGATGAATACACAGGAAGCCACCTAAGGTGAGGTGGCATATAAGGAATAGCAAATCACCAAACCAGGCTCTTCTATGCTGAGGGAACAGAGAGCAGAATTTCTTCCCCCTGTGACATAAAACTAGCTGAAGCTGGGCCATGCGCCTGGCCAGCTCACTCATGCAGCTCTACACATCTGGGCTCCGGCTTTACAAAGAAAAGCAAGGAACAATGTAACCCTTGTAGTCTTTTGGCCGTCAAGACTCAAGCCCATTCCCAGTCTGTCAGGGTGCTTATCTGTTTTGAACATTCCATCCTTCTTTCCAGAAAGTTTTCCAGGAGTAACCCAACCCTTCCTCCAAACTGCCAGCACAGCCTCCCTTCGGTGTGTCTGTCAGCTGGAATTCTACTGCACACACACTCGGCTGGCTGCTTTACTTCCCTATTAGAAGCTGCTTGACAAAAATGTCACTGTTGATGTGTGTATTGGTCTGAGGTCTTCAGGGCTTTGTCCTCTGAGTGTTCATAAAAAGATGTGGCTTCATGTATGCTACCTGGGAGGAAAATAACTTCTACAGGACAGAGTGTTACTGTGCTCTGTAAACTCTCTCAGAACTATGGTTATTGTAGACTTTGATGCAGTAAAACTACAGGTATCAAAGAGCAAAAGAGAAGCTTATCATTTTAAGAATCCTAAGAAACTAATTTACATGATCTATTTTTAATCTCTCTCTGAGATATAAAATGAGGCCTGGTTACACTTGCTTTGAAGCCAGGTGCAGCCAAGGGTATCCACATTTATGAATCAGGAAGTTTTCAAGAATTAACTAGATCTTTGTTGTAATTCTCTGAAAGCTTTCTAAAAATCCTAGTTAGTCATTGTTTCTTCCCTTCAAGTCTCATATTGCCTTCAAAGTCTGGTGAATAAAGTCTTCCATGTAGTTATGCACTTATAAACTGAAGAAAAGTTTGCAGTCACAAAAAGAATTCATGTAAGTTATTTCATTGATTAGCCCAAGAACATCTATTGAGTACCAGCTGTGTATCACTCACTGTTCTCAGCTCTGAGGGTACAAATTAAAATAAGACATAAGATAGCTGAATGTGGTGGCACAAGCCTGGAATCCCAACACATGGGTGACTGAGGCAAGAAGATTGTGAGTGTGAGGCCAGCTGGGGATTTTAAATGGTTTATTGTATGGCATCTTTATCCAATTAAGCCTTGATAACAATGCTGTCCAATAGAACCTTTCTGCACAGGTGGAAATGTTCTGTGCTGCCCAGTATGGTAGTCACTAGCTACATGCAGCTACTGAACCTTTGAAATGTTGCTAGTGCAACTGAGGAAGCAAATTGTTTCATTTTATTTTAATGAACTTAAATTTAAATATGTACATGCGGCTACTGGTTATTGTGTGGGACAGTGGCTATAGTGTGCAGATCATAATAACATTGAGGATGACCAGCGGTTTCTCATTAGAGGGGAATCTTTCTTTTTATAGATAGAATGGATATTTATCAGATATTTAACCTGTTTTAATATTTTGTGAGAGTGGAAGTAAAAGTGTGGTAGAAAAAGAAACAGACAAGTTGGTAACAGGCAGAGATCTAGAGGATGCAGCCTTCACAAAACAAAATAAGTGATGGTGACCGCTATTCCACAGGCTGGGCATTGGTAGGAGGAAATGCATTATCCATCCCTAATGGAGGAAGCAATACACTTGGAGCAGTGAAGAAAATAAGCTGTGCTTAAGGAGGTTTGTTTCTCAGTGAAATTGCTTAGGTATTTTTATCTGTGCAAGTCTAGCTGTTGTACTGAATATTAATGAGCTCTGTGGTCTGAAGTGAACTGGTGAACGTGGGAGGGAGAGACATTATTCTTTCCACTTGAGACAAGCAAATTCAAAACCTTAATTCTTTGTCCATTTACACACACACACACACACACACACACACACCAGCTCAGTAGATGACAAAACATGCTTTTTCTATCACTGATTCCCATAATCTTCTGGCTTGCACATTATAGTGTCTGAAGATTTGTCTAATAAAAGCACACCTGCTTTTTCTTACTCAGTTTGCATTTCTACACGATAAAGATATCCAAGCCTCTGGTCAATGTGGTAGAATTCTACCATTGGCTCTGCTGTTAAAAGCTGAAGACGATGGAGAGATTTGGTGACCAGGGTCAAGATGACTTAACAAAAAAGAGAAATTTTTAATGGAATCACTGGCATGAGCTCCATTCCACTAGCCCACGCCATCAAGCTGAGGACAACCAGAAGCCACATTTCACGGAGCACTCAGGCTACCATAATTCACTCCTCTTAGTTATAAGGAGTTATTCTAGACATATAAGACACAACATATAGTAATATAAAGGTAATAGGATATGTTTTGAACCTATTTTGGTATAGAAATGTCACTCTCCACCTTCTGTTTGTCTTTGCTGCTCTGTAATGGAATGACTGATTCAACCCATTCTGGAGGAGGAAACTTTCTCTACCCTCCCTCCATTCCCTTCATTCCCCAGCTCCAGGAGGGAAAGCAAACATTTCTCCATTCCCCATCCCACACACCAGGGAGTGTCTGCTGACTAAATCTCCCTGGAAAAACAAACTGGTGTTTAGTTGCCAGTGGCTTGAGCTCTGGATTTTAGAGTTAGTGAATATATTGTACAAAAGAAAAGTAAATCATACAGGCTTTGGGCTTGATGGATAGATGGTCTGGTGTAGGTGCTCTGGAAAGTACTAAAAATGGGAGGTCATGAGCAAGAAGAAAGGAGAGCCACCACGTGAAGAGAATTGTCTGGGTGAAGGGGTTGGTGTGGGAGAGTGAGGTAAGAGGGCATTGAAAGGGAAACACAGAGGAAATAATTGGAAAATAGTCTTGAATAGGAGAATCATAATCCTCTCCATTTGCCACTCAGTGTTCCCACAAGTGAGAATTGTCCCAAGACCTATCCCCAGAGCCTCGGGGGAATTCTCCATCCTTACCAACACCTCACTAATTTGAGTGCCCAATGAACAAAATAATCATTCTTGGCACAGAATGTTGTCTTGTTATTTGTAGTATCCCTCTGTGGCCCATCTTGCTACTACATGTCAGGACACTTTCAGCCCGAAGAGCACTGTAGACTCTTCCGTGGGTCATGGGGAGGAATCTCTCCAACTGCATGGAGTGAGCTTCTATTCAAGCTGGGACAGTGATCTTCAAGAGCACTCTGTACCTAAGTACAGGGACCACTGATGGCCTCTCTAGTACCTGTTCCCCTTTCCATCTTTCCAGATAGATCTCACATACTTTTTAGGTCTCTACTATTCCTTCCCTTGTGGTCTCTATTACTTAGTTTTGGAGTAGGTTCTTATTGATCCAAGCATGGTGACTTCATCCCCATTGTCATTGACTGGCCCACAACACAGGCCTAAATTGAATGGCCCGTGGTAATCTCCCTATGATAGTACTGGTGCAGGGCTGGGACATGTCACTTCCCTGGGGCATTGGCTGGCCCAGTCAGGCAGAAAGAAAGGGCTTTCATTTCAAGGTTGGAAGAGATACTATCATTGTCTCCTGCTGGACATGAATAAAAATATATATCACCTTGATTGCTAATGTTTGTTAAGTGCCATCATGCCAGGTCCAACTCATAATGACCCTTTGTACAACAGAACGGGTCCTTCTCCCGAGCCTATAGCATCCAGTATTCCCAGGTGGTCTCCCATCCAAGAACTAACCAGGCTTGACTCTGCTTAGCTTCCAAGATGTGACAAGACTGGACACCAGGGTGCCAATAGTAGTCATATTATAACGCCAAGGAGAACAAACCTTGGGTTGATCCAAAAGCTGTGACACAGAGGTGTAGAAAACATCCTCATGTTTGAAGGCATTGCTGAGCCAAAAAATCAGCCATTGTTGAGCTCATCTTGCCTATGTGTTTATTCCTTATTGATTAAATCAACTTACTTGGGGTTGTCTATTATTGTAGCTGAAAACTGGCTTAAAATCCTTATTAAAGGCACATAGGAAGCTTATTTCCCTATTAAAATAAAGCCCTTGGGCCACCAAGGAGAGCTGTTGACTGTAGGAGTGGGAAGGAGCTAATTAAGTAGCCCCAAGTCCATCCCCAAGAATCTCATCCTTCTGCATGGGATTCTCTGGAGTCAGTCACTATAGCCACCTTCATACTTGGTCCCAGAGATATGTTAATTCTCTTTCCACACATAGACACAGTCAAGCTGTAACTGCTAAGAAGACTTCATCATATGCCAAGGGAGAACAACAGGGACATGAGTTAAGAACACGCCCATGAAAACAGTTTTCTGACTTTCAAAGTACATAAATGTTCCATAGCCTCATTCCACAAATCTCGTCCTGTTTCTCATCCTTATGTCTGAGCTGTTTACTGAAGGTTGAGCTCCAGCTTCCTGTATGATCTTACTCAGGTTTCTAATTTCCTCCTGCTTGGCCTCAATGTAGAAGGCACTGTCTTAAGATCAGCCCTTCTGAAATTCCCTCTTATTGTTTCGTGCTGTCAAGTTGGTGTCCAACTCACGGTGACCCTAAGTACAACAGACAAAACACTATTGTCAGTGTTTCTCTGCTATTCATAGGGTTTTCAATGGCTGGTTGTTTTTTGGGAGTGGGTTGCCAGGTCCTTCTCCCAAGCCTACAACACCTAGTATTCCCAGGCAGATTCCCATCCAAGTACTAACTAGGCCTGATCCTGCTTGTCTTCTGAGATCTGATGGGATCAGATGCCACAGTGGTATGGCTGTAGGCTTAAAATTCCCTCTGAGGCCTTTGATAAATTCAGTGTGGAAGTTCCTCTCACGTTCTGGGCCAAAAAGCCTATTTCTATCATGTTTTGCAAAATACAGGAAACCTCCACATTTGGATCATAAGAGATTAACACTTAAAATGCATATTCCTGGGCCCCACTCTACAAGAGTTTGAGTAGTAATTCTGGAACAGTACTCTGGAATCTGCATTTTAACCATTTCCCCAGGTTATTGTGATCAAGAAAACTTGAAAGTATTGTTCAAAGAATAACTTTAACTTCTCCAAAATTAAGGTTGTTGATACATCATGCTATAATAAACAAATATACAGATACAATTCCTCACAAATACATTTGTAGTGGATATTGTGGACTTTCAAATTTGACTTGTAGCCATTTTCCATATCCTCTTCCCCGCCCCCAAGCAATCAAAACATATGGGACTTTTTTTTACCTAGAAGAACAGGTACAACATGACAGAATATTTGTTTTTCTTTTGCCTTCAAGGAATTCTAGCTAGAGTCCAAATACATTTGTTTGTAAAATGGGAGAGTTGCATGAAAAGCATATGGAAAGACATCTCTGAAGTTGAACATAGACTTTCAATGAAAATAATTTTTTCAACAAATTCAAAAAATAGTAAACATATATTGGAGGAAGGATGCTAACACATTAGAATTCAAGGATGACTAAAAATATAAAGGGGGCAGTTCTAGAAGTGATAAGTCCATGTGCCAAACTCATTCATACCCAGAGTAGAATAGGAAAGGCCCTCCCCCTGCTGCAAAATATTTCCTCAACCAAGAAATCCCCCAATCTGTCACCTATTGTCTTCTGTTTCTACACCACATTTCTTTAATTCATTATGTTGTTTTGGGGTCTGACTGTTAGTGACTCTCATAGGGTCTCCAATGGCTTATTGTTTCAGGATTGCTTCAGAAGTGGATTGACACATCCTTCTCCCAATTCATTGTGTTTATTGTTGTTGTTGTTAGGTGCCATTGAGTTGGTATCTGCCTCATAGCAACCCTACATTCAATAGGCTAAACACTATTGTTAGTGCTTCTCTGCTATTCATAGGGTTTTCAATGGCTGATTGTTTGGGTGGAGTGGGTTGTTGAGTCCTTCTCCCACATTATTTTTAGGGCTGCTAAAACCTCAAATCATTATGTGGGAGGAATAGCATATAATTTAATTGCTAATACTTTATTTGAATATATGTAATCATTACTTAAGGAGAAAGCCTGACGTGATGACACCCAGGTCAATGAGTTTCAATGGGTAAGAGGTTGTCTTAAATTTGATTCTCCCAGAAACAGCTGCTTAGATAAAGACATAAATGTTAGAAACTTATTTGAGAAATATTCCAAGGAAATATAGCTAGAGGACTAGAAAAGTGAAACAGGGAAAAAAGAAAAGCAATGTGGTTGTGATAATACACTATTTATTACTGTGACAATTGGGATTTATCCTATCAGGAACCTATAGAATATGTTCCTAGAAGAAGTACAACCAGACTACTCCTTGGCAGCAAGGATGGCTAGATTGTGTCTCACATATTTTGGACATGTAGTCTGGAGGGACTAATCCCTGGAGAAGGACATCATGTTTGGGAGAGTGGCAGGTCAACAAAAGAGAGGAAAACCCTCCACTAGATGGACTGACACAGTGTCTGAAACAATGGGTTTAAACATAAATAAGATCCTTTGCCTAGCACAGAATTGGGGAGTGTGTCATTCTGCTGTGGGTCACTATGAGCCAGACCTGACTCGACAGCACCTAACAACAACATAGAACATGTATAACACACCTCAGAGTTATCTCAACCAAAGTGTAAAGGTCTGGGGTATCATCCACTCCCTTTCAGCATTGGTTGAAGGATGTTCCAGGAATGTTATCTGCCCCAAGCGCATACAGAGGCCCACTTGTGTGGGATTGAGCAGCCTGAGAGCCTCAGGAGGTTAATACAGACAGCCATCAGCATGTAAGGGACTGCACAATGCTGAAAAGATATGAGTTGGGCTCCAATAGTTCTGCTACATCCCACCTCTTTGTATCACTAAGGTCTCCTTGGGCTTATGTTAAGTTGACCCAATTTAGTCATTATTTAAGAGGTAATGGGGCAGAATTCCAAAACAGAAGAGTGAAAAGACAACAGGAAGGTTAATGGGGCAATATATAGTCTCCACAGTTGTAATTGGTCCCTAACTCATAGCTGGTAGTTATCATGTTCCTCCTCTAGCACTTAGTCAGCAATCCTGTGGGTCTTGGTTGCTTTCTTCATGTGATAACCTAGACTTTCATGCCTGAGAGATCTGAGCCCCTGATTACCTACTATGCTCTTGTCAAATAGGATTGCTTAAATTGCCTGGTCATGGCAGGGTGCAGTGGCGCATACCTGTAATCCCAGCTACTTGGGAGGCAGAAGCAGGAGGATCACAAGCTACAGACCAGAGGCAATCTGCGTAATTTAGCAAGACTCTGTCTCAAAAAAGTTTTAAAAAAATGGGCTGGCAGTGCAGCTCAGTGGTACAGCACTTGCAAAGCATGCAAGTACAAGGTCCTGGGTTCAACTCCCAGTACCACACATACACACACACACACACACACACACACACACACACAAAAAAAAAAAAAAAAAAAAAAAAAAAAAAAAAAAAAAAAAAAAAAAAAAAAAAAAAAAAAAAAAAAAAAAAAAAAAAAAAAAAAGCCTGGCCATGATGATCACCATCATTAAAAATTGTTGTTAGGTGCCCTCAAGTCAAGTCTGACTCATAGTGACCCTATATATAACAGAACAAAACACTACACTACCCAACACTATGCCATGCCTGTCACTGCCAGTGCTTCTCTACTATTCATAGGATTTTCAGTGGCTGATTGTTTTGGGATTGCTTTGGGAGTGGGTTGCCATGTCCTTCTTCCATTCTTGTGGTACCGGAGATTGAATACAGGGCCTCAGAGAGTGCAGGTCAGCACGCTAGCAACTGAGCTAAACCCCAGCCCTCAATAAAAAGTACTACAGTGAATTTCCTGAGTTAAAGACATTTTCCATGCTGGCATTATTATCAAATTAATGTTCTATTTCTTTATGGTAATCAGGTCAAATTCTCCTATTATAGTAACTCAGTCTTTTCCTTGCTGGTATATCACCATGAGGAGTCCTAAATAACAAGGTTGGAGGAGATCGCAAAGATAGGTCTGAAGAGCCCTGAGAGCTACCAAGACTACTTCATGGCATTTCTGAGGTGCACATTTTCAACTACATATCTTCAAGAGACCAAATTTTCTTCATATACCAAAACAACCCATCACCATAGATTGAATGCTCAAGCAGATTTGAGAATCCACTTGTCTTCTATTAAACCAGACAGTAAAGAATCTTTGCAAAAATGTGAAATAATTACCTTCCCTCATAAAACTTTTTTCCAGAAATTTTTAAAATTAAGCTGTTATTTACACTAATATGTAATGGTTTTACTATTATTTCTAATTAAATAAGTAAATTTTGAAACTCCTCAGCTTTAATTACAAGTACAGTCGTTAAAAGGTAATGAAAACCCCACAAAAATTTTTTTATTAGGATCTCCAAAGATTGTAAAAGGGTCCTGGCACCAAATAGAGGCCTCTGCTTTAGGTTTAATGAGATGCTCAACATGGTGCCTGAGAGTTGTGACCTTTCCTTGTGAACTAGGAATTCCACTCAGGCAAAGCCTAAAGTGCTGAGATGGGAAGTACAAATGTCCCAAAAGGCACATTGGGAGGGCTGGTGGGAGGCCCACTCTTCCTACTATTTTATTTCTTTACTCGCATATTTTAACTTTCAACTCCCAGAACCATAAGATGATTATAGGTTCAATGTTCATCCCACCCCAAATCCATATGGTACCATTCTGTAAGTGGCCTCTTAGTTGTACTAATAACAAATTATTATGAAAATTTTGTAATATATGCAAAAGGAAATGGTATAGTATAATGAGCCCCTACCTCTGTACAATCATCTATATTTAACAACTGTCAAAATCTGTAACATGCTTTAGCTCTTTTCTTATTTTCATTTTTCCCTTTTCAGGGTACTTATATATTTTAAATATTATTCACTATTTTGTTGAGATATATTTGAAGTATATTTCACACATTGAAAGCATATAATTTAATAAGTTTTGATGTATTTCACACTTGAAAGTCATCATGAAAAGCAAAATAATAAACATTTCTCACAATTGCAAATGTTTATAATCTCCCTCCACCTGTATCCCCAGACAACCATTTGGGTTGTTTCCAGGTTTCGGCTGTTAAAATAAAGCAGCTATGAGCATTTGTGTACAGGTCTTTATGGGAGTATATGTCTTCTATTTTTTAGGAGTGGAATGGTTGGATCATATGACAGGTGTATTTTTAACTTTTTAAGGAACTGCCAAACTTTTGTTTTTCAAAGTGGTTGTACCACTTTACATTTCTTTCTTTTTTTTCCCATTTTCCATTTCTACCAACAGTTCAAGAAAGTTTCAGTCACTTCATATCCTCGCCAATTATTTTCATCTTAGCCATCCTAATAAGGATGCAGTGATAATCTCACTGTGGTTTTTCTTTGCATTTCCCTGGAGACTCTTGACATGAAGTATATTTTCATGTTCATTTTCCATGCATATATCTTCTTATATGAAGTGTTTGACTACATCTTTTATCCATTCTTAAATTGAATTGCTTGTCTTATTTTAAAGAGTTTTTATATATTTAAGGAGTAAGTCCTTTGGCAACTATACATGTTGTAAACATTTTGTCCAAGTTTATGGCTTGCCTTTTTGATTTCTTGTGAAGAACAAATGTTTTTAATTTTGATGAAGTCCAATTTTACCATTTGTTTTCTTTTATGGATTTTGCTTTTTGCAGTTTGACTAAGAAATCTTTGGCTACTCCAACAAAGCAAAGATTTTTCTCCTGTCTTTCTTCTTGGTATAATTTTGGATTTTCCATTTAGGCCCTTGTCCATTTTAACATAACTTGTATATATAAGATGAGGTAAAGAGGTTTTTTTAAAAATATCAATATCCAGCATCAACTATTGAAAAGACATTTTTCCTCATTAAATCATCTTGGCATCTTCATAATAAAAATCAACTGACTATATTTGTGTGAGACTCTTTCTAGACTCTATTCTGTTCCAATGATCAATATAAAATCTTTTTTCCAATGCCAAAAAGTCCTAATTACTTTTTTGCTGTTGTTTTGTTTTTTTGAGACAGAGTCTTGCCATATAGACTATGCTGGCCTAGAACTCACTATGTAGCCAGGTTAACTGCCAACTCACGATCCTCTTGCCTTTGCCACTGAGTGTTGAAATTATAGGCATGTACCACTACACTTACTTCAAAATGTATTGTTAACTATAACCTTATAGTATGTCATAAAATCCAGTGGAATAAGTCCTCTAGTTTGCTTTTCCTTTTAAAAAATTGCTTTATTTTAGGTCTTTTGCACATCCATACATAATTTCATATCAGCTTTCCAATTTCTACAAAGAAAGCTTTCTGGAATTTTTGTTGGTATTATACTGACACATTTGGGGATATTTGAAATCTTAATATTGAGTGTTCTGATGCATAATCATGAGATGCTTCTTGACTTATTTAGTCCTTCTCAAATTTCTCTAAACAATATTTAAAAAATTTCAGTGTGGAGATCTTGGATATCTTTGTTAAGGGTTATTCCTCAGTATTTCATATTGCTTAGTTACTAATGTAAATGGGATTGGATTTTTTATTTAATTTTCCAATTGTTTGCAAGCAATGTGTAAGAAGATTATTGATTATTGTATATTAACCTTGTATCCTTTGATGTTACTAAATTCATTCATTAGTTCTAACAATTCTTTTGTAGAGTTCTTAATATTTTTACCTAAGTAATCACATCATCTCCAAATACTTCTTCTTTTCCAATTTTTGTCTTTTTTTTTATTCCTATCATACAAGTTTAAAACCTGAAAAATAATATTGAATGGAAGTGGTGAGAGTGAAAATGGAGCTTGTTTTTGATTTAAGGGCTGATAATTTAGTCTTTGGGAGAAGGACCTGGCAATCCACTCCCAAGGCAATCCCGAAACAGTCAGCCATTGAAAACCCTATGAGGGTCGCTATGAGTCGGATACCGACTGGACGGCACCTAACAACAACAACAACAATTTAGTCTTTCACAATTAAGGGTGATACTAATAAGATTTTGAAAAAAATATTTTTAATTAATTTGAGAAAGTTTCCTACTATTTGTACCTTCTTATCATGAAAGGGGAGTGAATTTTTCAAATGCTTTACCCGCACATATTCAAACAATATGATTCTTCTTCTTTATTCTGTTAATATGGTGAATGACATTGATTTGTTTTTGAATGTCAAGCCAAACTTGCATACCTGAACCAAAACCTACTTGGTCATGGCCTATTTTCTTTTTTATATGTTGTTGGATTCTACTTGCTAATATTTTCTGTTTTATTCAGTCTTCTTATCATTTTTTTTTTCTATTTACTTTGGGCTCACTTTGCTCTTGTTTTTCCATATTCTTCAACTGGAAACTTAGGTCATTGTTTTTAGAAGTTAGGTATTTTCTAACATAAGCATTTAAAGCTATGGTTTCTATTTGGATTTTTGTTTTCATGCAAGTCAACCTATTTTCTAACTTCCCTGTGTTTTCATCTTTGACTCATGACTAGAAATGTGCTATTGTCAAAGACAAAATTATGTATGATTTTGTAGTATGTGCACTTAAAAATAATGTGCACATCATAGTTGAATGTAGTGCTTTATAAATGTCACTTAAGACATGTTGATTTATAGTATTCTGAACTTCTGTCTTTTATGTTTGTTTCTTTTGTTTTGTTTGTTTTATCTAGAGTGCAGAAAAGTGCTGATGGCCAAGAGTTGAAATTTTCTACTATGTGTTGATTTGTCCATTTCTTTTTCATTCATTCAATATTTTAAGTCTGTTACTAGGTGCCTGCACAAGGATAGGAACGGAGTCCTCACTTGGACTCAGAATCTGCTACTGTGAGCACTGGCCAGTGAGGTTCCTATGCCTGTCTTGAGAAGCCCCTTCACAGCTGATCCACAGCACTGAGCAGACACAGTGGCCCCTGATATGAGCTTCCATGATGTGGGAAGGGAGACTCTGCAGCATCTGCTTGGGCCCAAGCTGGCTGTGGAACAGCAAGGATGGCTGTGTTCACGAGCCGGTGAAGGACGTTTAGTTTTCCATGTGAGCGCTCAAGGCTTCAGGTGGCCTCTCTTAGGACTGATGTTCTTTTAGTGTAGGCCATTTTTCACAGCTGACAATGTTCTTGGTTACAATTTCTATTGACTCAGCTGCAGGCCCTCAGCTGGCATCATCTGAAGATTGTTAATTCCTTGTATAAATGTAGTGATGCATAAGCTTTGGTCTGGGTCTGTGTGGAAAAGAAGTGAGCAAGTGTCCCCACTCCAAAATTAAGTAGGAGACATCAGCTCCCTGGTGGGCGGCTACCACTAAATCTAAACAGTTTATACCATATCATGCTCTCCCAGCCAGGTTTTAAAGGGCACCATTCATGCTATTCTTCCTCATATGCCCCTTTAAGCTCACCCCCACCCTGTCTCAGACATTTCTAGAGGCATGTGGGATGCAGCTAGAGAACAAGGAACCTGAAATCCAGGGAGAAAGAGGGACTTACCCAAAGTGAAACTGGACCAGAACTTGAAGCAAGAAGTCCTCATCCTGAATTTGCAGAGGGCACAGCACCCTGGGTTAGATACCATAGCCCATGTTTTGTCTGCCCGCCCACATCCACAATAGAATGGGAACTGTCATCTCTACAGGGATGGGGAAAAAAAAAAAAAAAAAAAGCTTTCTCTAGATTTTCTATAGATCCTGTATTAGTTTCCTGGGGCTGCCATAATAAGTTACTACAAATTTAGTGGCTTGAAGCAATAGAACCTTTTTTTAGATTTTGGCAGTAACTGGGGGTTGAACCCAGGGCCTCACACATACTTTGCAAGTGCTCTACCACTGGGCTTCACCCCTAACCCATTTTTAAAAAATTATTTATTTATTTATTTATTTGTTTGTTTGTTTATTTATTTATTTTCAGACAGGATCTCACTAAGTTACAAAAGCTGCCTCTGGCCTCAAACTTGTGATTCTCCTGCCTCTACCTCACAAGTTGGGATTACACGTGTGTGTCACCAGACCTGCCTAACTGAAACTCATTATCTCACCATTCTGAAAGCGTCAGTTCTGAAATTAAAGTGTGAGCAGTGTTGGTTCCTTTAAGAGGTGCAAAGGAAGAATCAATTCCACGTTTTTCTACTTGCTTCTGGTGGCTGCTGGCAGTTGATGTAGATCCATCATTCTAAGCCCTACCTCTGTCTCCCCTGGGTGTGTCTGTCCTCCATGTGTCTCTTATCAGGATACTCTTCTTATCAGGAATTTGGGGCCCATATAGATATTACAGGAGCTGGGGTTTAGCTCAGTTGGTAGAGTGCTGCTCTGTGCTCTCTGAAGCCCTGGGTTCCATCCCCAGGACCATAAAAATGGGAGAAGGACATGGCAGCCCACTCCTAAAGCAATCCCAGAACAATCAGCCATTGAAAACCTTATGAATAGCAGAGAAGCACTGGCATAGTGCTGGGCATGGCACAACATTTGGGAGTGTTTTTATCTGTTGTACAAAGAGTTGCTCTGAGTAGGACCTGATTCAATGCCATCTAACAACATGGATAATACAGGATGATCTCATCTCAAAATTCTTGATTACATCTACCCACACCCTTTTTCCAAATAAAGTCACATTCACAAGTTCCATGGATTAAGATATGGGCTTATCTTTCAGGGAAGGAGGGGTACCACTTACTATGCTATAAATCCTCTGGGTCTTATTACTTGGAATTTGTGTGTCTTAGACTTGCCACATGCTAGAAAAATACCATAGTTCATCCCTAATTTAAGTAAGAAAGTGCTTAGTGAGTTTGTACTAGGTTTCAGGAGTTCAGGTAGGAGCTGGTGACATAAAAACCAAAAAGATATATCACTACTCACCAAACTATAATCTAATAACCACCTCACAAGCAACTGACTGAAGACACTGGTAAGGAACCAGCACAGCAGCCGACCAACATTAAGCCAGCATTGTGGTAGAGACATACTTAGCATATCTGAATAATTATAATAACAACAAAAGCTCTCCTAAAATCCCACTCATGGTTAAAGGAAATGCCATCATTTCCTTTGCCTTTGGAGTAAGCCCAGGACGTGGGAGATGACAGTACAGGAAGCTGACAGAGTTACGGTATGACAACCATGACCCTTTCAAGATTCCATGTGAGATATACTAGGACGTTAGCTGATTTCATCTTTTTTTGATCCCAAACACTGTTAAAGTAAACATGGAGCTCAAAAAAGCCTTTCAACTGTGTCAAGTAATCAACATTCTAAACCCTTCCCAAAGGGCAATGAAGAATCAAAAGATGGGACATGTATTGCCTTAGAGCAAAACCCAAACCAAGTCAAAAGAAAAATATAACAATTCACTGCTTCAAGTCCGTTTTTCTTTGAAGCTAAGGAGACCCTAGAAACAATAGCAAGTTTCCTCAGATCACCACTTCCTCTCCTAGTTAAGAGACCACCCCACCTTGTTCACTTTTGAATTTCATAGTTAATTCATTAAGACAAAACTCTAAACCACCCGAATTCACAAGACTCAAAGTCATCGAATGAATTGTGTCAAAAATAAGGGCATGCCAACTGCTATTATGGGAGAAGGACCTGGCAATCCACTCCCAAGGCAATCCCAAAAACAGTCAGCCATTGAAAACCCTATGAGGGCCGCTATGAGTCGGATACCGACTTGATGGCACCTAAGAATAACAACAATTGCTATTAATTCTACTCCATGCTCCATTCCATTGCCCTGGTATGTTTTCCTTCCTGTTATTCTGAGCCCTCAGCTTGGCAAGTCTGCCATTTTGAGTAGATGCTGTTCAATGTAGTCTGAATACAACAACCTTTGAAAGGCAGTATGGGAACAGAAGAGAAGAACAGTTAATACCTATGTGGATTCATAGTTCTTGATTTTGCAAGAAATATCAGAAAAGGCTTAAACCCCTATAATTCTAGAAGAGCAAAGCTTAAAAGGAAGGACTGCGCAAAGCAGAACAATGTATTTCACCACCATGTTATTTGCACAGTCCATAAATGTGATCAGGGCCTAGGACTTGTTGATCTGGGGTTCCCAATAGGAAAAAGGCAGGGGAAAGAGACAAAGAGAGAAAAAGGAAAGAGGAGAGAGAGAGAGAGAGAGAGAGAGAGAGAGATGGATGAACCCTTTTACACTAGTAAATGTCTGACCTATTCGAAACCCAACTTGCTACAGCATCCAGGGCCAACTGTTCCAGAGAATGGAATGGAATCAGGATGGAGGTGCTCACATAAAAAGGCTTGATTCAAATTCTGACTTAAAATTGCATTACCAATTTGGAGGAGAGTGCCCTGTCAGTTTATACTCCCTATTTTATCATAGCCAGATTTCTGCTGGTTCACATCCTTGTTTAATAGATTGGTTACATTTGATCTTGAGACCACAGATTCTACTAGCTGATTATACCTCTTCAGAATGATTTCCCATGAGAACTCCAGTCTGGCATTTTACCAGGTGGGAAGCTGCCCATTGTGGTACTGACTACCTCTACAACAACTCATTTTCTCCCCAAAGTAAGTCTCTTTTTTTTTCTCAACTTCACTTATAATTCTTCTTTTGTCTTTTCTCATATTGCAGAAGGCTTCTAAGTTGTCACCTAGATTGCTTATCCCCAAGGTTATGAGAACACGAGAGACTTATCCAGTCCATGTCCACTTTTCCTTTCTAGGGCACACTCCAGATATCTCCATTACACCTGCAGTTACAGCAGTATTTCTTGTGCATATGACACTGAAGCTTTGATATTTGCTTAATAACATTTGGCAACACACATTCCCAAAGGCCTAGTGTTCTTAACATATTTTGTAGATGATTTGTGTCCTACGTTTAGTTGTTCAATCCAGAATAGATCTACTTCTCAGATCTGACTAGCGATTTGGTATTCAATCTCTTTCATCTAAGGGAAACTAGTGAGCTATAGGCCATAAGAGGTTCTTTCCTTTGTCATCCTTTCATGAAGCCAAGAATTATCCAGAAAAAAATTGGTATAAGGCAGTCTCTACTTCTCTCCCAATTAAACCTGAAGGTCCAAATTAGCACATGCAGAATAAAATGTTTTTTTTAAAGGCACGCTATAAAATATAGCAATGTTGGAGAAGGAATATAAAGAGGTAAAAGATGATGGTTACATTTGACAAAAATATAGGGCTTATTTGTACCAATTTGGTTAATCTACATTTGCTTTATTTCTCCCCAATGTCTTCACATTAGTGAGTTTGACTGATGATACAAGTTTTAGAGTGTCCAGAGATGTGTTTTCTTAGATAACCTTTGGATCCAACTATCATGAAGTCATGATTGCTCAACTCATGTTATAAAGATGATCAAAATGAAAACAATGGCACAGAATTGAGGCTAGTTTTTAAAAATATTGTGAAGAAGGTAAGTTTTGAGGTCAGGCCCAACTTCCATGTTTTTGTGGGCCTCTTCCTGAATTTACTTCAATTCCTTTGTTTGCAGTGCCTTTGGGCACAGAATTTCAAAGATCATAGCTAGTCAGCCACTGATTTATTGACCATTCTTTAATGTCAGTAATTAAGAATCCTTCATTCTTCATTTCCTTCCACTGGAGAAGCTTTATGCCAAACCCTACCTTGCAAATAAGCTAGGAAGTTCAGCTGTTGTGACAGTGAATTTTAGTCTAAACTTGAGTGGATTAAGAAATGCATAGAGAACTGATAAAGGGGACTTCTGGGTTTGTGTAAGGACACTGGTGTATGAGTCAGTGGATGGAGTGGGAAGATCTTCTTTCAGCGTGGGTGTTCAACATCAGTCAACAGGGAGCCCAGACAACCAAAAAGGCAATCCCACGCACATGCATCTTGAGCTGGAATATGCTTCTCTTGCCTTTGTTGTTGTTGTTAGGTGCTGTCGAGTTGGTGTCTGACTCATAGCAACCCTACTTAGAACAGGTGAAACACTATTGTCAGTGCTTCTCTGCTACTCACGGGGTTTTCAATGGCAGATTGATTTTTGAGAGTGGGTTGCCAGGTCCTTCTCCAGGTGCTGGGAACACCACAGCACCTGGTGTTTCCAGGCGATCTCCCATCCAAGTACTAGCCAGGCCTGACCCTGCTTAGCTTCCAAGATCTGACAGGATTGGACATCGCAGTCCTATGCCAGCAGGCATTATGTGCCATACATAATACTTAATGATAACCAACAATTGTGTTACTGGTTTATATATTCACTATCCTATGATTTTTATCCTTATTTTAGAGGGCACTCCTTCTATTTATATATTTTAGAAGTTCACCCTAAAGTAGTACATCATGTTATGCTGGCAGCAGGCTTGCATGTGTGGTTCCTCAGGTCTCTTGATTGTGTCAATGAGGTCACATCAAGTGATTGACCTCTGTTATATATTGTTTGTATAAATAAGCACTGTGATGGTCACACAGTGATGAAATAGCCTGAGGACATATTTCTTAGAATACACCTTCATCGTTAAATAACACATAAGTGTATCTACATGTATCTGTGTCTACTCTCCTGGTTCTGTCTCTGTGGTGACTAATGTAGATATGTTTTGCCTAATGAGGAGAAGAAAGAAAATGGAATTGGCCCTTAAAGGATGGCTACAACATGACCAAATGACATCTACTACTATAGGAAGAAACTTCTCAAATGAGAAATGCATTCCAACCTGAAAAAAAAAAAATTGTTGTTGTTGTTTGTTGTTAGGTGCCCTCGAGTCAGTATCTGACTCATAGTGACCCTCATAGGGTTTTCAATGGCTGACTGTTTCGGGATTGCCTTGGGAGTGGATTGCCAGGCCCTTCTCCCATTTTTGTGGTGCTGGGAATTGAACTCGGGACCTCAGGACTACAGCAGAACACTCTACCAACTGAGCTAAATCCCAGCCCCTGAAAAAAAAATTTGGAATAGAATAAATTGTTGTTGTTGTTGTTGTTGTTGTTGTTGTTGTTAGGTGCCATCCAGTCGGTATCTGACTCATAGTGACCCTGTGTACAACAGGGGAAACACTATTGTCAGTGCTTCTCTGCTGTTCATAGGGTTTTCAATGGCATATTGATTTTTGGGAGTGGATTACTGGTCTGTCTCCCAAGCCTACAGCACCTGATGTTCCCAGGAAGTCTCCCATTCAAGTACTAACCAGACTTGACCCTCCTTAGTTTCTGAGATCTGATGGGATCGGATGTCACGGGGCTATGGTGGCAGGCAGAATAAATTAGTACTGGCAAAAATAGTTTGGGGTAATTGGAATGTTATTTCTTCTCTTGACTTACAATAAATCTCTGGTGGGTAATTTTTTTTAATAGGATGTTTTGAGTTTACTTATTACAAAAAGAAATATAAAATCACTACAAAAAATAAAAAATTTACAAAACAGAGAGGAAAAATTTCAATAACTACCTGAGACAGAAGAGAAAGGTGCAACCCTCCTAAGTAGACATGTTTTTCCTCTGTAAAGATATTTGGCTGGATGAACATTGACTGAAAATAAATAATTTCATGTTAGATCTTTGTGGCAAGCACCAGGTCCGGGAGCTGCCCTCGCAAGTGAGAGCAAAGTGAAGGTGTACGCAGAACTTCTCTTCTTTACCTCTGCTTCCAGAGAGCCCTCTGGAGATCACTGAGAAAAGGTGAAGAACTCAATCAGTGCTAAAACCTTGCAGCTTACTCAAAACCAAGGCAAAGCAAGACAAAAGTCCACCTTGCTTATGAACACCCTTCCTGGGATTAGATGAATTAGTGCTTCATGGAAAACCATGGGTTGCAAAATTAGTATGTGGATACAGTTCAGCATTTTAAAAATGAAAGCATAAAATCAAATAGAAAATGCTGAAGTAGAAGATATATACTGTTACAGAACCAGCCTCATTTTGTCTGATACATAGTATGACAACCAATGAAAGGATAAGTTTTGTTAAAAAAAAAAAAAAGAGTTTATTCATGAGGCAGCCAAAAGTGAGGAAGATGGAGTTCCTAGTGTCAAATCCACCTCCTAGAGCATATGACTTAGGAGGATTTTTGGAATAAAGAAGCTGGGTGGGCTGAGGCATGGAGAAAGGTGATTGGAGTAGGGAAAACTGGAGTAATGGATGGTCTGTGCTTACATGATCAAACTTCATGGCATACAAGGATAGGATGCATGCTCAGAAAATGGTGCCACTAGTGTGCCCTAACATCAAAAGGCCACCTATTGGACATTTGCACCCGCCCAAGTAAAGGGTCAGTAGCTTTGACAGTACCTCTAAGTTCCTGAAAAACCCTGACCATCATGACCTATACGTTACAGGCATTATCTATAATAAAGTTAATGGGAGATATTGTTATATTGTTTAGCTAAATGTTATAATCCCCCACACGTCTGTCAGTTTGCCGCACTGTGGGGGCTTGCGTGTTGCAATGAGGCTGAGAGCTCTGCCACTGTAACCTCGGACATGAGCAAGGTTACCCATGGTGGACAGGTTTTCAGCTGAGCTTCAAGACTAAGACAGACTAGGGAGTAGGACCTGGAGAGCCACTCCCGAAACAACTAGCCATTGAAAATCCTATGGATAGCAAAGAGACACTGTCAGATATAGTGCCGGAAAATAAGGGCCCCAGGTTGGAAAGCACTCAAAAGACTACTGGGGAAGAGTTGCCTCCTCAAAGTAGAGTCTACCATGATGACAGAAATGGAGTAAAGCCCCGGGGTGCTCAACTTGCTGATGTGCCACAACTCAAAATGAGGAGAAACAACTGTAAACATCCATTAATAATTGGAACATGGGATGTACGTAGTATGAATCTAGGCAAATTAAAAATTGTTAAAAGAGAAATGGAGCGCATAAACATTGACATTCTAGGCATCAGTGAGCTAAAATGGACCGGCATAGGCCATTTTGAGTCAGACAGTCATACGGTCTACTATGCTGGGAATGATAAACTAAAGAGAAATGGGGTTGCATTCATCATTAAAAAAGACATTTCAAGATCTGTCCTGAAATACATTGTTGTCAGTGATAGAATAATATCCATACGCATACAAGGAAGGCCAGTTAATATGACTATTATTCAAATTTATGCACCCACCACTAAGGCCACAAATGAAGAAAAGGAAGACTTCTATCAGCTTCTGCAATCTGAAATAGATCAAACATGCAATCAAGACATACTGATAATCACTGGTGCCTGGAATGCAAAGGTTGGAAACACACAAGAAGGCTCAGTAGTTGGAAAATATGGTCTTGGTGACAGAAACAAAGCTGGAGATTGCATGATAGAATTTTGTCAGACCAATGACTTTTTCATTGCAAATACATTTTTTCAACATCATAAATGGAGACTATACACATGGACTTCACCAGATGGAACATACAGGAATCAAATTGACTACATATATGGAAAGAGACGATGGAAAAGCTCTATAAAAAATGTCAAAACAAGACCAGGTGCTGAGTGTGGATGAGACCATCAACTTCTCATATGCAAGTTCAAACTGAAGCTGAAGAAAATCAGAACAAGTATACGAGAGCCACGGTATGACCTTGAGTATATCCCACCTGAGTTCAGAGACCACCTCAAAAATAGGTTTAATGCATTACACACAAATGATAGGAGACCAGAAGAGTTCTGGCATGACATAAAAGATATCATTCAAGAAGGAAGCAAAAAGTTCTAAAAAAGACAAGAAAAAAAGAAAAGACCAAATTACATGTCAAAAGAGACACTGGACCTTGCCCTCAAACGTCAAGCAGCTAAAGCAACAGGAAGATATGATGAAGTTAAGGAACTAAACAGAAGATTTCAGAAGGCAGCTCGAGAAGACAAAAACAAATATTATAATGACACGTGCAAGGAGCTGGAGGCAGAAAACCAAAAAGGAAGAACACACTCTGTGTTTCTCAAGCTTAAGGAAGTGAAGAAAAAATTCAAGCCTCTAGTGGGAATAGTGAAAGATTCTACATGGAAAATATTAAATGATGCAGGAAACATCAAAAGAAGGTGGGAAGAATACACAGAGTATTATACAAGAAAGAATTGGTAGATGACCAACCATTCCAAGAGGTTCCATATGAAGAGGAACCAATGGTGCTGAAGGATGAAGTGGAAGCTGCCTTGAAAGAACTGGCGAAATACAAGGCTCCAGGAATTGATGAGATACCAATAGAGATGTTTCAACAAACAGATGCAGCACTGGAGGTGTTAACATGTTTATGCCAACAGATTTGGAAAACAGCTACTTGGCCAACTGACTGGAAGAGATCCATATTTGTGCCTATTCCCAAAAAAGGGGATCTAACTGAATGTGCAAACTATCAGACAATATCATTAATATCACACACCAGCAAAATTCTACTAAAGATCATTCAGAAGTGACTGTAGTAGTACATAGACTGGAAAATCAAGCAAGAATTAGAAGAGGGCGGGAAACCAGGGACATCATTGCTGATGTCAGGTGGATATTAGCTGAAAGCAGAGAATATCGAAAAGATGGCTATCTATGTTTTATTGACTACGCAAAAGCATTTGATTGTGTGGATCATAACAAATTATGGATAACACTTCGGAAAATGGGAATAACAGAACACCTCATTGTGCTCTTGAGAAATCTGTACATGAACCAGGAGGCGGTTGTTCGAATAGAACAAGGAAACACTGAGTGGTTTAAAGTTGAGAAAGGTGTGCATCAGGGCTGTATACTTTCACCCAATCTCTTCAATTTATATGCTGAGCAAATAATCCGAGAAGCTGGACTTTATGAGGAAGAACGCGGCATCAGGATTGGAGGAAGACTCATTAACAACCTGCATTATGCAGATGACACCACTCTTTTTGCTGAAAGTGAAGAGGATTTAATAAATTTACTGATGAAGATCAAAGATCATTGCCTTCAATATGGGTTATGACTAAACATCAACAAAACAAAAATCCTTACAACTGGGTTAGCACGAAACTTCACAATAAATGGAGAAAAGATTGAGGTTGTCCAAGATTTTGCTTTGCTTGGCTCTATAATCAACACCCACGGAAGCAACAGTCAAGAAATCAAAAGAAGCATTGCTCTAGGAAAAGCTGTGGCAAAAGATCTCTTTAGAGTATTGAAAAGCAAAGATGTCACATTGAAGATGAAGGTGTGTCTGACTCATGCCATGGTATTTTCAGTCGCATCATATGGTTGTGAAAGCTGGACATTGAACAAGAGAGACAGAAAAAGAATTGATGCTTTTGAATTGTGGTGCTGGAGACGCCTATTGAATATACCATGGACTGCCAAAAGAGCCAACAGATATGTCCTAGAACAAGTGAAAGCAGAGTGCTCCTTGGAAGCGAGAATGGCCAGACTGCGTCTTACCTATTTCGGACATGTAGTCAGGAGAGATCAATCCCTGGAGGAGGACATCATGTTTGGGAGAGTGGCAGGTCAACGCAAAAGAGGAAAACCCTCCACCAGATGGACTGACACAGTGTCTGCAACAATGGGCTTAAACATAAATAAGATGGTTTGCCTGGCACAGAATCGGCAAGTGTTTCGATCTGCTGTACATAGGGTCGCTATGAGTTGGACTCGACTGGACAGCACCTAACAACAACAACAAATGTTATATGTTTAGTTAAATGACCTCTAGGGGCTGGGATTTAGCTCAGTTGGTAGAGCACTGCGCTGCAGTCTCTGAGGTCCTGAGTTCCATTCCCAGCACCACAAAAATGGGAGAAGGGCCTGGCAATCCACTCCCAAGGCAATCCCGAAACAGTCAGCCATTGAAAATCCAATGAGGTTCTCTATGAGTCGGATACCAACTTGACAGCACCTAACAACAACAACAACAACAACAACAACAAATGACCTCTAAAATTTTTGATAAAAGCAAGTAATTAAAAGCAAGTGAATGTTTACTCAGGTTTCCCCTCGGTTTCAGTATAAGTAGACATTCTTTCAAAAATATTTTTTTAAAATGTGTACATGTATAACTTTGTAAGGCAAAGTATTTCTTTCCATAGTCACAGTCAGAAGTGTTCAAAATATTTTGCCATGGTCTGTGTGTTTGTGCCCCATCCCCAATTCATATGTTGAAATCCAATCCACAAAGTGGTGGTTTAAGAGATGGGGTTTGGGGAAGGTGATTCAGTCATAAGGGTTGTTGTTGTTGTTCTTGTTAGGTGCTGTCGAGTCGGTATCTGAGTCATAGAGACCCTCATAGGGTTTTCAATGTCTGACTGTTTCGGGATTGCCTTGGGAGTGGATTGCCAGGCCCTTCTCCCATTTTTGCGGTGCTGGGAATGGAACTCGGGACCTCAGAGACTGCTGCACAGTGCTCTACCAACCAAGCTAAATCCCAGCCCCATAGGGGCTGACCCTATAGGGGGACCCTATAGGGGAAGACCCCTCATAAATGAGATTAGTGCCCTTGTAAGAGAGGTCCAAGGGAGCTTATGAGTCCCTTCACCTATGTGAGGAAGCATAGAAGGTGCCATCTATGAGAAAATAAGCCCTCATCAGACACTGAATCCATTGACAACTTGATTATGGACTTCCTGGCCTTTAGAACTGAGAACAATAAATTTCTATTGTTTTAAAATTACTTAATCTAATGTAATCTAATGTTTTGTTTTATCAGCCTGAGCAGAGCAGACTGAGACAAATTTTGTGATAGGAACCTGAGTCCAAGATAAGAGCAGTATAACACTAGAGGTTTGAAGTAGATAGGGAAGAAAGTGTAGGGCAGCAATGGAGAAGGTGGGGGCTTGGGTGGGTAAAGACTAATTCTGAGCTGAGTGCCATGGTGCACACCTGAAATCCCAGTGATTCAGGAGGCTGAGGCAGAAGGATGGTGAGTTCGAAGCCAGAGGCAGCCTGTACGACTTAGAGAGACCCTGTCTCAAAATAAGAAATAAAAACGGGGCTAGGGGTACAGCTTAGTGGTAGAGCATTTGCCTAGCATGTGGGAGACCCTGGGTTCAACCCCCAGTATTGCAAGAAAAAAAAAAAGACTAATTCTCACAGTTCTGCCAAACCCCGATGCACTCACACCCGTGTGCATGCGCGCACGCACACACACACACACACACACACTCACCCCACCACCACCGCCGCCGCCACCACTATACCCTGCATATACACTTGCCTACCCCAATAAAACTCTTCTAAATCCCTAAAAATTCTCCCAAGTGCTGCCTCTGGCATAACTGCCATATATTCTACCCATGTTCTCAAAGAATCTCCTTGGAAAATTCAGTTCTGGACGATGCCCCCAGGAAGAAGATCAACAGCAAACAGAGTCCTGTTTCTTGGGCAGGGTGTAAACAATTAATGAAAAGATAATCAACTACCCATTGACAACATAGTTTCCTGTTTTAGAGTTTTTGTTTTGTAATATTTAGATTAATAAGACAATCATACATTGACAGAGGCCCCAGTCTTAAATCAGACAATAAGCAATGATAATTTAAACATAAGAAAGCTTGAAGTTCATGTTCTTAGCTACCCACATCACACATACTACAGATATCACAACAAGTCTGTCCTAAAGAAGGATCTACAAACCACATCCACCTCTCGGTTCTCTCTAAACTGACCCGGGAGTGTTTGTGTGGTTGGTGCCTTCTGCTCTGTGTCTTGATCTCAAGTAGCACCTTAGGAGGCTGCAGTCAGACAGCTGAGCTAACACCACAAGAGTCTCCTCTAACTCTACTCATTTAAGGACATTTTCTCATTTCTTGCCACCATAGGAACTTCACAGAGTATGAAAGTGAGGTTCAGAGGGCCATGGGAGAGAACAGAGGTGAACTCCCAGAGTAGGTTTGGTGAGACATGGCAGCAGCCTTGGGTTATCTTGGGCTGGTAGATCTGCCCCATGCTCCCCATGACCTTTCCCCTCCCTCTTATGGAGCTAACTGCAGACTTGGCCTTGTTCTTTAAGCTCTTTTCCTGCTTACTATCTCTCCCTTCTCCCCCAACTGCACGAAACTTTCCTGTAAGATCTATATGCGATAGTAGATGTCCAGATAACCTCTGCTGGGGAGCCTCCCTCAAGGAACTGAGCTTCTTCCTCCAAACACCTTACTTCTGCAGCTGTTTTCTTTAGTTTTGGTCTGATTTGCAGCATATTTAATTATTAGCACAGAGGGAGCTGCCAGGGTGCCAACATTGTTTTATTTCTTGATTCAGGTGGTTGCTTCATGGCTGTGACAGTCCTTTGGGCAGAATGCTTAAGATTTGTGTACTTTTCTATTCATATGTCATATTTCAAAAAGAAGGTTTTAAATACTTCCATCTTCTCTACTAATCTATTCTCCAAAGACTATTGTCTCTGTATGTCCTATAACTTGAAGCAAAAATGCCTGGCACTTAAAGACTCATCAGAGAACACTGATTTAAATGTTAGTGAACCTTACTGAAGAAGTAGTGAAGTCCAGTACTAAACTAGAGACTAGAATTCTCGTCCTGGGCCTGTGGTCATAAGCAGCTGAATCAATGTTAACAAGTTCTTTAGCCCCTCAGACTCAGCTTATATAACTACAAAATGAGCTCCTCTGTTCTTTCCTTCTTGACCTCACAAGAATTTTTCCAGGCATCAGGTGAGGTTTTCACACAAAATTGTACAGAAAAATGTAAAGTGCAGGGCACACAGGTGGGATTCACAAGAAGCCTGCTTATGTCCATGTCATTTGGTATAGTTGGATTGCAGGAGACCAAGAATGGGATCTTCATGCCTCTCTGTGCAGTAGGGATAGGAAAGCTTTTATGATGAAGGATCATTTTAAAAGAATTTGTCTTTCCCCTGGCTCCCTAGATAGCTTCAAAGAACCTTCCTCGTGCTCTCTCTGAGCCAACCAGGTATGATACATGGAGACATCTCCTGCTTTCCCCCAGGGTATATTCTCAGTGAGCACTCAATAAATATTTATAACTCCTTATCATTATTATTAAATGAAGTTTCTTTAAATTTAATCCTGATTGGGAGGTATAAAGGGGTGGGACCAGGTGGGATCTTTAAGAGGTGATTAGGTTATGAGGGCTCTGCTCTCATGAATGGATTCATTCATTCTTGAACCAATGGATTATCTTGAGTCTGAGTCTAGTATAAGAGCCAGTTTGGCTGTGTCTCTTGTGATTGTGCTTCTCTTATTATTTGATGCCCTGTGCTTCCTCAGGACTCTGCAGAGTCCCCAGAAAGAAAGTTCTCACCACTTGTAGCCCCTCCACCTAGGACCTCTCAGCCTCCAAAACCATGAGCTGAAAAAACTTTATTCTTTATAAATTACCCCATATGTAGTATTAAGTTATAGCAACAGAAAACTGACTAAGCCAAAGGCCATTGATTTTTACTGAGTTCCTGAACTAAGCCTTAGAAGATCAGCCCCAAATGGAGTCTCTCGTGCTAAGGTTCCATATCACCAAATGAAAATCTGAGCTATTTACTTGTAAGATCTGACCTGAGAAATCAAGAGAGAGATAATTTCTGACTCCCTAAATAGACCAGCATAAGAAACTCTCCTGTGCTTTAACACTCACAAGGAAAGTTACCTGAAGTAACCTGATGTTAACCGACTCAGTGATCCCTACTTATTGCTGTTCAAGCTACCTTGCAAACCCTACCTTGTTCTGCCAGCTGAGAGGCTTTCTTTTCCATACATGGGAAGATTCATAATTCATGGATCACTAATGAGATCCCATTAGATTATTTAACTAATATTTTAAGGTTTTAATTTTTAACACTATTAAGAAGAGTTGTTACTGGACTAAAATCTGGACTGCTTGCCACTCAAAAGCCAATATTTGAGAGCCAAGAGTTAGTAAGAAAGAATCAGGTTTACTCGAGGGCCTGCAGAAAGCTCCATCCTTGGGTGTGTCAGGGGCACAAAGGTCTTTTATAGGGAGGGGAAAGAGGAGCAGGGCAGGAAGGCTATGTGCTCAGTGGGGTCCTAATCACCCAGGGTATGTGTTTCCTTTTTTCTACTCCTTTAGAACAATGAGCCCGAACCTCCTGGTGTGACTGGAGTCTCTCCTCAGGGGCTGGAGTCTGGGCTCCTGGGTTCAGGGACCCAAGAATAAATGCACAGGTAGCAAAGGCAAGAGAAAGGAAGGAAGATTTTATTGAAAGGATATATTTAGCCTGCATAGAACAAAGAGGTCCCAACTGGGTAGCAAAAGTGGGGCTCTTGTCTAGGGGCTTTTGTGGTCTCTTATTTGGGGCTAGACTTTTTCAGCTAGCTTTAGTAGATTGGTCCTCGGTCAGGTGGTACCTGTATGTTTGCCCAATAGAATTAAAAGGTGGTTGTTTCTTTATTTCTACCTATAAATTGTTTAGCTCGGTGCCTTGGTAGCCAGGTCATAGGATTTGTTTTCTTAAAAGAATGAGACTTAAGGAAATGAAACTTACATGGTCTGATCAAAACTCACGTGATCTAATTGGTTACCTGGTGACCATGTTGTCTCAAAGGTTCCCTATTTCCAGGCCCTGTTTCCCTGATCCTGCCTGAAAATTCCTAGCTTCTATCACTAGGACAAGATCTTGTAGTTCTTTTTAGAGATACAGATTACTTTTCTGGAAGTTCAACCTCACAGCAACTTACATGCTTTGTGTTATCTGATTCATAGGACTAAAGAGTAAGCATTACAAAGGTCACCAGGTGTTCTGTGATCTGTAAATTTAAAGAAAGATAATTAGATAGCTAGCATAGGCATTAGCAGGCAGTATGGAGGAAAAGCGAGTTGAGAATGATTCCTTCCTTCCACCATGTTGAAGAAGCCATATGCATCTCTGAGGACATTTTCTTTTTTTCTTTTTTTAAAATTTTTGTCTTTTTTTCTTTCTCATTTATTTATTAATGTTGGTCGGGTACAGAGTAATAAATCATTTGCTATATCCATTAGGCAACAATTAAATCACTTGCTTACACATTCATCATTTTGCATATTTTATATAACAGTATAAACTAAAGATGAAAAGAAAAAAGGTAGAATCTTAATTAATATGTAATGAAAGTCATATGCAATCATGGAAAGACATTTCACATGGGTCCCACACCCTATCCAAGCCCTCAAGCTATTTACAGAACAAAGACCCTAGACCTTTGTCACACTAGATGCTCAGAGCTGGGCACTTCTGAGTCAGGTATAAATTCTTCTATATGCCAAATACAAAGACCAAGGTTTTGCCGCCAGATTCCTGGACTCATGCTCCAGACCTGCCTACCCATGCTCCTATGTCTTCCTGATAACAAGATTATTTAGCAGTTAACATTTTAACACCTTAGTTGGGGCAGCTTTCGAATTTCCATTGTCAGGCAAAAGGGAGGTGACACAATTCTTGCAAAGAGATTAGGGAAGGGAAACAACTTTGTGGAAGGACAAAGGGAGGGAAAGTAAAAGTAAGTCTTTCAACCCCTAAAGCAGCAGTTACTGTTAGAGCCCTTCATGAATATTTGACATAGAATGCAAAAGTAGCCCAAGAATGGGGCATGTGGGAGGCAGAAAAGGAAGGACAAATATTGCAAGACCACTGAGCAATTATTTAAATAGAGGTGTTGGGTTTAAGGGAGTGGAGCAGAAGGGGCTTTGACTCAAGGGGCAGAGCTTATGCCATTTGAGAGGACAGCATAAACATCGGCTGTGTCAAATGATTTATCAGAACTGTCAACATGGCAGGTTCTAGTTAGATTTTAATCTCCAACACTGTGGTATGGTTTGGGAAATTTACTGACATTAAATTGACTGTACTAAGTCAGCAAAGATTTCTTAAACAGATTATAGAAATAACTAACTCACATAGGAAAAAATTGATATATTATACTATATTAAACTCAAAAACTGCCGATAAAAAGACATCAGTGGGGAAGTGGAAAGACAAGCCACAGACTGAGAAAAGATATTTGCAACCCATATATCTAAAAAAGGATTTATATTAAAGGTATTTTAATAAATCATATTATGTCAATAAGCAAAAGACAGTCAACACAAATAAATAAAGTGTTAAAGAGGGAGAAACAAGTGGCAAAAGTCTTTAAAGAAGATACCCAAATGTCCAATTAGTACATGAAAATGTGCCTATTCATCAGGGAAATGCAAATTAAAACCACTCCTAGCCCTCAGAATGGAGTAGAGGGAGTTGACAAACAGTTGGAACATTTGGAACTCTGATACATTCTTGCTGAGAGTGGAAATTGGAAAGTGGTACAGTTTAGAAATAGGCTTAGAAGTGTCAAAAGACAAACATTATACCAAATTTAAAGATCTTAATTGGCTTTATCTGTGATCTTCACATTGGGCAATACTTTATTCCAGAAAACAGATTGATTATTTCTATGAGCCAAGCAAAGAAGTTTGCTTTTTTACAGATAGAAAAGGGCTGAGAAATCACAACTAGAAAACAAAAAGTGGGCTGGTTGTTTCAAAGTTAACTTTTATTTTAACAGTAAAAGCAGCCTAGTCAGGCCAGCTGAATGAAACCTTTGCTTGAGGATTTGGCTATTATTACTCTGAAGATTTCTTGCAAGTTCAGATAAATAGCTGAGATTTGGTTTGGTTGACCTGAAACTTCTGCAGGCATGCTTCCATTTTGATTAGATCTGTTGGGCCCAGTGTATCAGCTCAGTCCAAACCAACTGTCTTCTATAAATATCATCCATCAGAAGTATCCACTATAGCTGTACATATGCATTCTTTAAAATTTTTAAAAATCCACTCTGGTGCACAAGAATAGTCACAGCAGCATTGTTCTCAATGACTCCAACTGAAAATAGCCCAAATATCCATTAAGAATAGACTGAATTAGCCAGGTATGATGCATTTATAAAAATGGACTAATATGCAGCAATGAAAGTGAACAAACTACTACTAACATAGCAATGAGGATGAGTCTCATAAATACAATGTTGAGTGAAAGAAGGGCAACACATGGGAATGATTTCATTTACATGAAGTCAAAATGGCAAAAACAGACTACAGTGATCAGATCAAAATAGTGGTTATCTTCAGGGGAGGGAGGGAGCTCCAAGTCACTCTTAGGTCTAAGAGGGATACTAGGGGGCTTCTGGAATGGTTTTCATACTATTTCTTGATTTTTAGGTTACACCAGTTTCACTTTTTAAAAGCTCATCCATTTATGTGTTTATGAATTTTATATCTTTCTGAATGCTCTATATATCAATAAAAAATAAAGTTACTCATAAACCAAGTCAAATTTGCCCTCCTTTCCCCACCCAGAGAGAACTGCTTCCCTGTAATTTGCTGAATGTGGTGCGGGTGGGAAACACCAACTTTGCCAAGTGACTTGGAACTCTGCAGCCTTTCTGGGAGAAGACACCTTATCACATCCACAGTGTTTCAGTGTGGGCAGAAAGATCAGATAGCCAGGAGTACAGCCACATGGGAGACCCTGTGCTGATGAAACACAGTAACAAGGGAGAGCCCCTGGTAGAGGAGGAACTCAGCCTGCAGGGCCAGGGAAGACCTCCAAGAGGCAGCAGAGACTGCTCCAGGGCTTGGCTCTTCCCCTGAGACAGGAAAAAAAGAAGGTATGAAGTGCTTAGGTACCCATGTCCCAGTTACGTGGGATGAAGAGGCGAGATCTGAATCCAACATTTGGCAGCCTGGTGCCAGAACCTGGGAACTTCACATGTATGCTGTGCAACGTCTTGAAGGATGGATGAAATCTAGGGCAAGACTGTCTAGGAGGCACATGATGTCAGCCATACACATGATTTTGAAATTTCTGGTAGTCACATACATATGAAAAAGAACGTGATTGAACTAATTTGAATGTTATTCTATATTTTATTTAAACTGATTTAGCTAGAATATTATCATTTTCACATGTAATAAATAAACACATGAAATTATTAGGAGGTAGTTCACTATTTTTTTAAAAAATGCTCTAAGTCTTCAAAATTTTGTGGATGTTTTCTACTTACAGTTCTTCCCTATTTGGATTAGCAGCATTTCCAGTGCCCATGTGGCTACCATATTGGACAGCACAGTTTTAGAGAGCTGGAGAGGAAAGAGGAAGACTATCTAGTGAGAACAATGGCCTGTGCAAAAACGTTCAGGACAGACGAGCTCTTAGCATTCGGGGCATCTATTATGAGCTGCCTGAATCTACTGCCTTCAGGGAAATGCTATCTGCCACTTTCTCCTTTCTGCCTCTAGTGATTAAAAATAGCTCAGAGTGTACCTCCAAATGAGACTCTTCCTGAATCGATGGTCACAGAGGCTTTCATACAAACTCATATGAGGAGGGAGAACCTGCTTTCAGGGCTGTCCCCACAGGTCTCACGGTCCATGACTGACCCAGGCACACGGACCCGCCATCTCCACTCAACCCCCTTCACCTCCTCAGCCTTGTCCCTCCTCTCCCCTGCCAGGCACTCCCATCTCAGGCTCATTCATCACAGTCCTCTTTCCCTCCCCCTTCTTCCTTATTCCTAGCTTCACACCTTAGGGCTGCTTCTCTGCCTCCTTGTCTCTCCTCCCTGCCTCTCAAACCCGCCACATCAATTCCTTAGAGCCCTGAAACAGGTTCTTCACATGATCAAGGGAGAGGCAGCTCTAACCTGAAGCCATTGCTTGCGCTGCACCCTCTAACACTGTTCCATTGCTTTCACAACCAACTTGTCCTCCAACCAGAGCTGTATCTTCTACCCACAGTCTCAGATGGATGGTGAGCAACTTATAAGTGACGGTTGTGAGGATAAAAACTCCAGGGATTAAAACAGAGTCCTCGCCAGCAGGATTCATGAAAGAGGACAATTGAGGGAACTGCATTTTATAGTCCTTGTGTGTTTGCTCAATAATATCCTATTGAATCATTCTTGAAATCTGTGTAATCGCAGCATTAACTATGAATTATTTCTCCATCTGTATAGGAAACAGTGATATGCAGTCATGTGAAGTATGTATTTAATATTAGTATTTAGAAATGTTGGCATACACATTTTTAGACAGACAGGCAAGAACAGATTGAAAGATGCTCATCCATAGGCAAACCTGTCATACAAAGGTGGGCGTGTTGCAAATAATGCCAGGTGTTAGTCAGCTGCCACCAGAGATACAAGACATGTAAATAAATAATATTCTTGAAAGTTTGCAATAATATGCCATTCCCATATAGCCCTAGGAAAACTTTATTATTATCACTGGATGCCTAGTCCTTGCTTTGAAGCCTTCATCAAACACTACTAGAGCAATGTCTCTGTTTCTGGGGAAAAAGTGGCTATTTCTATAGATGAAACCAGTGGCTGCCAGAACCATTCTTGTGTTGTGTTATAAACCACAGGGATGAACCACTGATCTGCTGATAACTTGCAGCTCACTTGCTTTCTGAACTGCTTCTCTTCTCATCTGTGAAATGTGAGGAAATGAACTTACCCCATAAGGTGGAGTAAAACATCAAGTAGAATGCATACATACTGCAGGACTCTGTGCTTATTGGTGGGAGCCCTGAGGAAGAAAACAAGAATGATTGTGACTTCCGCTAATCTTCCTTAAATGTGGACTGGAGCTTAGGATCTAATTTTATGAAGGGAAATATGAAGGGAACATGAACCTCAGTAAAAGAGAGCAGAGTTAAGTATGTCTTTAATTAAAGGCACCCAATCATCACCATTCCAGGCAAGGTTCTTTCGTGTTTTGTGTGCTTGTTTTATTTTGCTTTATGTATGTCTTCTTCATTTCTGGTTCCTTCTTACCACCTTACCACCTTACCACCTTACCACCTCCCATAGGAACTTCTTACCACCTCCCATAGGAACTCCCATAGGAACTCACTAATAAATCCTTGGATGTGGGCGTGTAGTAGTAGTAGTAGTAGTAGTAGTGTAGTAGTGTAGTAGTGCTGTCAATTCATATCTGACTAATAGCAACCCTCACAGGGTTTTCAATGGCTGATTATTCTGGGGATTGCTTCAGGAATGGATTGCCAAATTCTTCTCATATATATATATATATATATATATATATATATATATATATATACACACACACATATATATGTATATGTATATATATAATTGATATGCTTAGATATACAATAGTTTATATACTATATACTATACTACATATAGTATATACACATATACATTTACACATCATATATATATTACACACACATATACAGTATATGGTAGTGCTGGGGTTTAGCTCAGTTGGTAGAGTGCTGCTCCTCTTTCTCTGAGGACCTGGGTTTCATCCCTAGCACTGCAAAAATGGGAGAAAGACATGGCAATCCACTTCTGAAGCAATCCCCAAACAATCAGCCATTGAAAACCCTATGAGGGTCACTATAGCCAGACCTAACTCAATGGCACTTAACAACAACAACAACAACAACAACAACATACAGTATATACTACTTACACATTTTGTTTGTTGTTAGGTGCTGTTAATTGAGTCTGACTCATAGCCAGCCTATGTATGACAGGATGAAACACTACCCAACCTTGTACCAAGCCTGGCACTGTTGTCAGTGCTTCTCTGCTGTTCATAGGGTTTTCGATAGCTGATTATTTCAGGAGTGGGCTGCCAGGTCATTCTTCATTTACACATATGTTGTTGTTATTGTTAGGTGCCTTTGAGTTGGTATCCAACTTATAGTGACCCTATGTCTGCTATTCATAGGGTTTTCAATGGCGGATTGATTTTTGGGAGTGGATTGCCAGGTCCTTCTCCCAAGCCTGAAGAATCTGGTGTTCCCAGGTGGTCTCCCATCCAAGTACTAACCAGACCAGACCCTGCTTAGCTTCTGAGATCTGATGGGATTGGATGCCACAGTGCCGCAGGCTATTTACACACATATATAGTATATAGTATTTACACATACAGTATATAGTATACATGGTATACATGCTATTCATCTACATCTACATATACTATATATACAATACATACATAGTATATGCTATATACATACAGTATATAAATATACACTTGTATATAGTATATAGTATTTACACATATGTAGCTGTTGTTGTTAGGTGCCATCAAGTCAGATCTGACTTATAGCAATCCCATGTATAACAGAACAAAACACTACCTGACACTATGCTGTAGACTTGATCTTTTTGTTACGTTTGAGCCCATTGTTGCAGTTACTATGCTTCTTCTCATTTTGAGTAGTGCCACATCAGCAAATGGAGGTCCCAGAGGCACTATTCCAGTCTCATCATAAGGTTTACTCTACCTTAAGGAGGCAACTTTTCCCCAGTCATCTTTTGAATGCCTTCCAGCCTGTGCAGCTCATTTTCTGGCACTGTATTTGACAGTGTTTCTCTTTTATTCATAGAATTTTCAATGGCAACTTGTTTTAGGAGTGGGCTGCTAGGTCCCTCTCTCTAGTCTGTCTTAGTCTGGAAGCTCAGGTGAAACTTGTCTGCCATGGGTGACTCTGATGGTATCTGATATACTGGTGGCATAGCTTTCAATATCACAGCCACATACCAGCCCCCACAGCATGATAAGCTGACAGACACATGTGGGATTTACATATATAATATATAGTATATACAGTGGACTGTAAAATTCATTCTTTTTCTTGCTTCTTCTTTTACTCTGGACTGCTTTTAAGACTTGTCCATCTGTGTGATGCACACTACTCCAGCAATACTTACAGAGGGAGACCATGAAGCATAATGATTGGGAGTGTGACCTTCAGAGCCAGACTGCTTGTCATCACAACCTCTTTAGCAGCTATGTGAACTTAATCTATTTACTGAGTGTCTTCACCTTTCAGCTTTCTCATTTCTACCAGCATGATCATCAATCAGAGCCTCTACTAAATGGAGCACTGGGAACGTGTACAGAACTTAACACATGTGAGCACCCAGCACGTGTTTACCAGCCTCACTATCATCACCATCACTACTATTCCCACATCCAGGGCTGCAGGGAACATCCTTGCACACATCCCTTTCCTGGGTTTATACAGAGTATAGTCTCCAGAAAGGGACAGCTGGGTCATAGGGTGTAGGCACACTTAATTTCACCATGTTCTGCCAAATTTCTCTCCAGAATGACTACCCCAGTCTATGCTCCCACCACCAGTTCCTGAGGTTCTGGGAAAAGTTTGGTTAGCCACTGACAGCACAGATTTTACCAAGTCTCTCCTCCAGTTCCAATGACATCGTCTATCTGGGAAACTTCTGTCCAAGTTGGGTGGAGAAACAACTCTATGACATGTGGCCAGCCTAGCAGTCCATGCTGTTCTGCACCTAGAACCCTATTCTCTGTGAGGATCACCAAATAGAGGATCAGAATCATCCTGGGCTGGAATGTGAGGCTCAAAGTGATTACCTAGGGTTTCTGACTCATGCATTCTAGGAGCCATAAGCCACCAGCTCCCTACCCCTGGTATGAATCCCTGCCTCTGGGAAAAGTTGTCACTGATGGATAATATTGTCATCCCAGGACAAAAAGCAGAGAACCACCAAGGGAAAGACAGTTCTGGAGGGTGCCAGGCGCTGAAGGAAATGGAGGCTGCTAATGTGACCTGATGGGGTAGGAGGCACTGAGCCTCCCTTTGTCCAGAAAATTCTCCTATTGTCAAAGATCTCTCCATATCCTAGAGAATACTAGAAATGTCACTGTTTAACTCAGTCTTTGAATCAAGCCCACATTTTCTCTGGAAGACTTTACACTATCAATACATTACCTGGAACAGCTCTAAGCTCAACACCTGTTACTACTAGAGAATGTTTAAGCATCTAAGCAGTAATCCCTGGGACATGCTAAATATTTGATGGGGTTGGAAGATGTGTGTCTTAGGCCCCCCAGAAATAGTGTATACAGCCCCAGGGGGAGATTCTGGGGCTCACTTAAGGATATCATTTATGTTCAACCTGGCACTAGCATCATCATAGAAGATGCTACACATGATAGCTGCCAGTAATCTCAGATTGAAGTCTGAATTAAAAAAACTCTGAAATACTCCTTTTTATGAGAGGTTAGTCAGTGAATTCTGTTTCCTTATGTCTCCCTCATAAGAGTTAATTAGACTTCAAAAACAGAAGGTATGTAATTCATCCACTTCCTTTCTCACTGGTGAGTTGTTTCTTGCACAGGGTCTGTTTCATCTTCTAAAAGCAAACTGCAGGCTACCAGATGTGCTGAACCTGTTAGAAAGTGAAACTGACACTTGGATATGGGAAAGTATATAGCCCTTAGGGATGAGAGAAGCAGAGAAAGAAGCCCTGAATCAGGTAATGGGCAAACAGCTTGCTGCCAAGTCACAATCATGTTTTGGCTTGAGGCTTTCACACTGCAGTCTGAGCAATATCTTTTACATATTCAACTTTTTTGGACTTAAGAGAAGGCATTAGGAAAAGTTAAATTGGTATTGGAAAAAATTAAATGGGTCACTCATTTTGTTGAACTCAATATTGTTCTGTCTTACTGCTTTTTTTTTCTTTTTTGAGACAGTGTTGTGTTGTTGTTAGGTGCCATCAAGTTGGTGTGCAACTCATAGTGACCCTACATACAACAGACAAAACATTATCCTCAGTTCTTCTCTGCTATCCATGGGTTTTCTTTTCCTTTCTCTTTTTTTCTTCTTTTTCTTTTGAGACAGGGTCTCATGAAACTGCACAGGCTGCCTCTTTCATCAAACTTGTGATTGTCCTGCCTCAACCTTCCAAGTAGCTGCAAGTATAGGCAGGCACCGCGAACCTAATTCTTGGTGGTTTTGATTTGCATTTCCCTGATGAATAGTGAGGTTGAGCACTTTTTAATATAATTTTTTCTATACCTGTTGGTGACGTGTATATTTTCCTTTGAGACATGTTCATTCATGCTCATTTTGTTATTCACTTTGTTTTGTTTTTGCTATTAAGTTGTATGAGTCCCTTATGAATTTTGGGCATTTTTTAAATTGATATATAAACACTGCACAACCAAACTTAGTGTAGAAGGGACAATATAAGGAGTAGAAAGAAAGAGGGAGAGAACTAGCAGAGGGAAGCAAAGATTGGAGAAGATGGAATGGGGAGGGGAGTCAATGAGGAGGGATTAAGTCAGAGAGGTCAATTTCAATGTCAACAGCACAACTTCATGAGTATATTGGGAAAGTGGGGGAAGATAACCCAAGTAAACATCAGAGTTTTACTTCATACTAGCCATAGGCTCCATAAACTTTGTGGGCCAATGTAAGTGTTGCTAGAATTGTTGTAAAGGATGCATAATGGAAAAAGCCAATGCTGTCTTACCCTATACCCCATGATTATTTACTAACAAAGGAAAAAAAAGAAAAGAATTAAAATATATATATCATAGGGTTTTCAATGGTTGGTTGTTTTTTGGGAGTGGGTTGCCAGGTCCTTCTCCCAAGCCTATAGCACCTGATGTTCCAAGGCGATCTCCCACCCAAGTACTAACTAGACACAACCCTACTTAGTTTCCAAGAACTGACAGGATCAGATGCCACAGTGGTGTGGCTGCAGGTTTTTGAGACAGGGTCTTCCCAGGCTGACCTCAAACTCACAATCTTCCTTCTCAGCCTCCTGAGTGGCTGGAATTACAGGCACATGCACCACATCTGGTTTCTTATTGCTTTTCATTCTAAGAAATTTTTATGTGGCCCAATCAGATGGCATCTAGCAGATTCTCAGTAAATATTTGTTGATGTGTTAGTTGTCAGTGAAGGATAGGGATTCTTCTGTTCTCAGATCTCACCAAGGCTGAGACCACTCTCCCCTTCCCACAGACTCTCTTGATGCTCTAAGGCATATATTAATTATAATCAAAAGCATGCTGAAATTGGATATCAAAATCTCAGCTGGAGGCTGATGAAGCCCCAGCTGAAGAACAAGACTGTGGTGTGGCAGGATGAGGTCTCAGGGGTGTAAGGCCAGGTCAACAGCTGCTTCAAGAGGAAGAGAAGCTGAGGCCCTGGGGGCCAGCGGTAGGAAGTGGGTTAGCCTGAGGAACAGTGATGATTACAGTGAACTCTTAGGGGCAGGGACTGATGCTGCAAAAGCAGAGGTGAATTAAACAGGGGGCATCTGATGAAGGGTACGATTGAAAGGTAACATTGCAGATAAGGTTTGGGGGCAAGGGGCAGGTGTGCAAGAGCAAAGAAGGTTTTGATGAGTAAAACAACAAGGAGAAAAGGAAGCTGAGGCTTGAGATCTGGCTCTAGAAGCCAAAAGGGGTGTTTCAGTTACAGTTCCCTTTATCCACATTTTCTCCCTATAGCACATTCCATCCCATCTTACCCACACTCCCACCTAGGGAGGGCTCAAGCTAGACCCCCTGGAATCCAGGGGAGGGCATCTTCTGAGGTTATGCCTTCCCACTTTGGTGCCAAATTAATATTATTGAGCATCTGTCTCTACTTTTTGGAGCCACACCCTGCTGGATCCCAGCTTCTGTAGCTTCCAAGTGAGACCCCCACTCACCTCCATCAAAGGGCTTTCTCTACCTCAGGAAAGACAGGACCAAGGGGAGAAATTTCACTCAATTTTACCCAGCCATTTGAGCCCTGGCCTTAATCACTGTAGTCTCTAATCTATCCCTGACTTTGACCCTCAATTCTAAAATCCAGGTCTTAGTCAACTGAAAACCTTTTATGGAACTATACCACAACCCAGGCACTCCAATCCCTAATGGATACACAGTAATGAATAAGACACTGGCCCTTGCCTCGGGGAGACTACAGCCTAGTGAAAGACAGGGTCCAGTAAACAAGCGGTTTCAGTGAAATATGATAAATACTGGGATAAGGAAATGGAATTATGTAGAAGGGCAGCTAACCCAAACTGGAGGAGGGTAGGTGGGGCAGGAAAGACTTCTAGAGGATATGAGAGCTAAACCCTGATGCAAAGGACAAGTCCAAGAGAACCAAGCAGAGGTCTGTGGGTGTGGGTGGGGCAATGACGTTGGAGGAAGGAGTATAAGTTCAATGGCACAGAGATTAAAGAAAGTAGGACAAGCTCAAGGATCTGAACATAATAAGGCTGAAGCCACAGAAGCTATTCTACTTACAGCTCTGTGAACTTGAATAAGCTGCTTGACTTCTTTAAGACACATTTTCCCACTTGTAAAATAAAAATAGAACTTACTTTACAAAGTTATGAGGGGTAAATGAGAGGACACAGGGATAGACCCTAGCTTGGTGTCTGATTTGTGGTAGATGCTCACATAGCTTTATTTTATTTACTTAAATAACCAGAACTTAACATTGTTGTTGTTGTTATTAGGTGCCATCAAGTCAGTGTCCGATTCATAGTGACCCTATGTACAAGAAATGAAACACTATTGTTGTGCTTCTCTGCTATCCGTAGGGTTTTCAATGGCTGATTTTTTGGGGGGGGAGTGGGTTGCCATGTCCTTGCCACAAGCCTATAGCACCTGGTGTTCCCAAGTGGTCTCCCATCCAAGTACTAACCAGATCTGACCCTGCTTAGCTTCTGAGATCTGACAGGATCAGATGCCACCATGGTAGGACTACAAGCAAACTTAGCATTAGGCATGAACATATACTACAGAAGGAGATGGCTTTAAAAAGTTAAATGCATTTTCCAGGTTTAAAGGTGTCATTGCAATCATTTGCATCCTCCAGATTAAGTCATACTCACTGTGACCCTGTTCCCCATGGTTGAAGGTAAGGACTTCACTTTGTATTTCTTTGTGAGTACCAGTTGTACATACTCCCACTAAGTGGGGCTATGGTAGGTTCATAGCTCATCTATTTTATTTGATTGTTTGGCAATATTCATGCCTAAATCTCATTCACATGGAGGCTTTCTGTGGGTGGTAGGAATGTCAAGGTCAAGAGCATATTACCAGGAGCCTGATCTCCTTCATGTCTAGTGGCTGACATTCTATTGTGTTGACAGATATCTTTGGTTTTTCCTCTGACCTCCACCCCTGTCCTATGCAGTGTCAGCTTGCCCTAAACCCACTGAGCGCTGCATATTCCCTTAGCAAATCCAGCTCTCTTGGTGAAGAGTCCTGAATCATCACCTACAGTTCCCTTTGCTTCCAATCATCTTTCCCATAGCACTACACAGAATGAATGTCACTTATTCATTTGTGCTATATCTTCTAAAGGGGATTTTAATTTTTTTAGAATTTTCACCATCTTAAAACACCTCACAATAGAAAACAATACATGTTACAGTGACCTTGCTTCCCATCCCCTGCCCTCTGATAATTTTGAATCTGAGTCTCCAGGCATTGCTCTGAGCTTTGGGGCCAACCTTGTCCTTGAACAGCTGGGTGATGGGGAGGAATATGGCTTATAATAAGCCCTAACTAAATAGTGGCCTGAAGCCATACCACTATGTCATCTGATCCCATCAGATCTCAGAAGCTAAGCAGGGTTGGACTTGGTTAGTACTTGGATGGGAGACTGCCTGGGAACCCCAGGTACTGTAGGCTTGAGAGAAGGACCCAGCAACCTACTCCCAAAAAAACCATTAACCATTGAAAACCTTATGAATAGTAGAGAAGCACTAATAATAGTGTTTTGCCTGTTGTACATAGGGTCGCTAGGAGTCGGATATCAACTCAACAGCACCTAACAACTAAATAGCTGATCAGTTTTTTTTAAATGATCCTGTTTTCACTTTGGGATTCCCAGGATTCAATTAGGAGGAATTATTCTGAAGGAGGGCTGGGATTTGGCTCAGTTGGTAGAGCACTGCGCTGCAGGTCCCGAGTTCAATTCCCAGCACCACACAAATGGGAGAAGGACCTGGCAATCCACTCCCTAGGCAATCCTAAAACAGTCAGCTATTGAAAACCCTATGAGGGTCGCTATGAGTCAGATACCAACTCAACGGCATCTAACAACAACAACAACAACAATTTTGAAGGAGAATTAATAAAAACAGAACAGAACTGCTAAATGAGCCTAGATTTTGAATGGTGCCAAGAAATCACATATACCCATCCAAAGCATTCTGTACCTAATGTTCTATCCCTTGCCTGCTTGGCATAGGGACCAAGTCCACCTCACCAAATAAAGGAAGTAGTAATTGCCCTTAGACATCTTCCTCACAAGGAGCCCTTACCAGTCCTTTACAGTACTGCCTCAGTCTCTGTCTTCACAGAACATCAGCAGGCCTTTCCTCTAAAGAAGACTTCTGATCTGATGTTAATCTTATCCCTCAGAACCACACGTGGGCAGTGTTGACTTTCATGTCATTCACCTTTAGATTGCCCAGAAACTGGTAAGCATGTCTCAGTGGAAGCTATTTCTTCTGGTTCTCAAGTCCTGCTTGGTCATCTAAGATAGGTGTCTTTCATACCTCTTATTTTCATACATATGAATCTATGTCATATATAAACTTAAGTTCATTCATTGTACACAATACTTTTGATTGATTTTTTACAATGTTTTTACTCCCAGGGACCTGAGCTACAAAAGTTAGCTGGATTTTTAATTGTTTTCCAGAAATATAATCCATTATTACTTCCCTTAAAAGCCTTGTTTGTCTACCTAAGAACTGTTTATCCCATGGCTATATCCATTGTATATGGTGCCCTATTTTCTATCTACCCTTGCCTGACTAGAACACTTACATCCTATCTCACTGAGGCTCACAGTGACTCTGTGGATCTTAGAATCAATTTGGGTCTACAAACATAGTAATGGACTAATTCTCCTACCTTCAGACTCAAGAACTTATAAGTGTATCCTTCTAACAACTACCCATTGGCCTTGTCTTGGAGTTCCAATGCCCAGACTTTGCTTGATCCCAAACAATTAGATCCATCATTCTTCCCTGATCCCATCAGCCTAAAGCCACAGACATAACTAAGCCAGCTTCTCTTTTAGATTATGGGACATGGACCTGGCACAGTGATGAAGTAGCAGTGGCAAGGATCCCCCTGGCCCTTGAGTCTCAGGGGATAGTGTGCCTATATCAGACCTTCTCCTAAATTCACAGTCTCCAGTACAGATGCCCATTGTGAAGAACATGGCGTTGATTCAGAATGACTTAGAATGTTAGGCCCATGAGGTGGAAACTTCTTTGTCCTGTTCACTGCTGGCTCTCAATTTCTAGCACAAGGCTCAAAACACAGTGTTGTTCACTAACACTAGAATGCATGAATAATAAGAATATCTAAAAGAATGCTGAATTTGGAAAATAACAAATAAAATTTATAAAATAAGGAGTTTGGATTCCACTTTTCTAAAAACAGAAAGTTTTAAAAAAAAATTTAGTAAAATTTCAATTTAAAAAATTGAAGGGCTTAATTAGAGGTAGACTATAAGAGGTAGTATTAGGTAGTGTTACTAGCATAGAATTTGATTCAGACTGCCTGATTCTAAATCCTAGTTTATCTATCTATCTATCTATCTATTTTTATTTGTTTGGGTATTGGGTATTAGGTATCTATCTATTTTTATTTGTTTGGGTATTCTGAGACAGAGTTTTGCTGAGAACCCCAGACTGGCCTGGAACTCAAATGTAGCCCAGGCTGGCCTAGAACTCACTATGTAGTTCAGGCTGGCCTGGAACTTGCCATATAACCCCAGCTAGCCTGAAACTCTCTGTGCACTCAGGCTGGCCTGGAACATGCAGTGTAGCTCAAGCTGACTCCAAACTCAGCAATCTTCCTGCCTTAGCCCTTCAACTGCTGAGATAATAGGCTTGTGCCATCACACTGGTTTAAATGCTTGTTTTAATGTTTACTATGCATGTCAGTGCCTGCAGTGGCAGCCCAGTGGCATCG
>VMDO01005555.1:77648-110625 GCA_007922755.1 Pedetes capensis
TCAGATCTCGGAAGCTAAGCAGGGTCGGGCCTGGTTAGTACCTGGATGGGAGACCGCCTGGGAACACCAGAAGCTGTAGGCTTGGGAGAAGGACCTGGCAACCCCCTCCCAAAAATCAATCTGCCATTGAAAACCCTATGAACAACAGAGAAGCACTGACAATAGTGTTTCCCCTGTTGTACAGAGGGTCGCTATGAGTAGGATACCGACTCGACGGCACCTAACAAACAACAACAACATGCATGTCAGTCAGGTAGCCTCTCTTAGCTCAGTTTTCTTATCTGGAAAATGGAGATAATAATACCATTTGCCTAACAGGAGCCTTGTGGAAATTAAATGAGGTAATACATGGAAGGATCAAAGCACTCTGCCTATAGCCCCCATCATTGTTTTCTCTTGTCAGTAATAGCATTATCTTGTCAGTAGTCACATTATCTCGTACTAACACCAGCAGTTTGGTGATGGTTTCTAGAGGGATGTGAGGAAATGTTTCCATTGAGCATCTCGGCTTGGAAGGAGAAAAGTCATATGTATCCTTGACTAGATTATAAATTTCCCAAAAGTAAGAACTATGCTTATTCCTCTGTGCACCTTGAAAAGTATTTGATACTTAGTAGTCTGTCAATATACCTTTGTTCAGCTGGACACTGTGGTGCATGTCTGTCATTCCAGTGACCCAGGAGGGTAAGACAGGAGGATTGTGAATTTGAGGCCAGAGGCAGCATGTGTAATTTAGTGAGATCTTGACTCAAAAAATAAAGAGAGGTTGAGACAGCTCAGTGGCAGAGCACTTGCTAACATCCAAGAGGTCATAGGTTTAACTCCCAACTACCACACAAAAAAATAAACAAATAAATAAACCTTTGTTCAAGTGTTCAGCCTTTGCACTGGCTAACTAATACTTTATTCTGCCTATAATTCCAAATGATGGATCATTGCAATGATAACGTTATTGTCCCATAGTAAATATTGGAAAAAAAACTCTGTTCTCAGTTGGGTGGTGGTGGTATGTTAATACTCAGGCTGCAAAAAAATGTTCCACATTCCATTAAGTTCATACATTCCAAGAGAGATTGACACTATACCAGGAACCCCCACATATACCACATGTGGCCTTTTTGTTGATTTATATCTCTGTCTCTCTTCTCCCTTTAGAAGTCTTTTTTTAAACCCTATTTGAGTTACATAAGAATTCTTTGAGGGTATTGCAGCCTTGTAGAAATATTCTGGCAATGACTCATCTATATTGCACAATTAAATACTGTAAAAAGCAACACTCATGCACTTGCCAATGAATTCCTCAGCTGTCTTCTCTATGACCTATGGAAGTGGCAATGTCTTTTTTTATCATCAGCATAGAGCTGATGGAAGACTTGAAGAGCAGTTCAACTTCTAAATAATTATCCAGTACCAAAGTAACAGTGTAGAACTCAAACACTTTAATTTTTATCTCTAAACATAAGCCCAGATTACCTCAAAATATACAAGTATTCCTGACTTACTACTAGGGTCATAGGAAGAAGAATATTCTTAATAGGAAGTCTTAAGAAAAGGAAAAAATATTTTTAGAAATATGTTGTTCTCCAAGCAAAGGACAAAGTGAATTAGGGTAATACCATGGCTTTGGATTTGATCTTCTCGGAAAAGAGCAACTACACACAAGCCCAGGATAACTTGCTTAAAATTCCTCAGGTTCAGCTGGCTAATCATTCACAGTAGAACAGGTAGGATGGGTTGGGGCACCTAGCTCTGGGCATGTTGTGGCTACTGAGCAGGATAGGAAGATAAGAGCTGGCATAGTTGGTGCTGAAAGTAAGTGGAGTATGTGATATAAGGGGTGGACATCCAGGCACAACGTCAGCAACACTGAGTCTCTCCAGCAGGACAATTGTCTTTATACAGCACCACCTTCTTGGGTTGGGGGGAAAACCTATCTAATACTTGGAAGATCAAAATTTTAAATTTGAAGAATTATGTGCTTAAGCACAAAGCTAGAGTGAAAACAGTGGTAAATTCTTTAGTTACCTATTTGACATTAGCATATCTGTTTTTAAGACCCTTTAATTCAGAAATGTTTAGATAAAGGATTTGTTGGTGAAAACCAATCAAATTTTAAAATTGCTGATATAAACAGATTTTTTTTAAAAACAGTTCTGAATGTTTAGCTGTCTTAAATGCTCTCTTTGGCAGTCTGGAACAAAATAAGTATACAAATTCTGGCTTTAAAGAATGGATAATTATTACTCTTTGAAAGATAGAGTTTTTTGGGGTTTTTTTGTTTTTTGTCTTTTTTTTTTTTTTTTTTTTTTTTTTTTTTTTTTTTTTTTTTTTTTTTTTTTTTTTTTTTTTTTTTTTTTTTTTTTTGACTTTTTGAGACAGGGTCTCACTAAGTTATGCAGACTGCCTCTGGTCTCGAACTTGCGATCCTCCTGCCTCTGCCTTCCTAGCTGCTGGGATTGCAGGCGTGCACCTTTAGCCATGCCTGGCTAAAGATAGAGAAATTTTTAATCAAAAAGACTTTCTTGGCTTTGACCTAGAGCCATGGGACATTGGATGGTCCTCAACTATGAGAAAGTCCATCCTAACTCTATCTAAAAGAAATGGAACTATGCAGGTAAGTCAGATAAGGCACAAGTGTCCAAGATCCCTACACTGATCATTCTATGTGAAATTATACTTTTGTCCTTTCAGAGGTCTCTGAATCTCTTCCCTTTGCTTTGTTTGTTTCTTCCATGGCAATTACCTCTTTCTAACACACTATATTCACTTTTATTGTTTGTCTCTTCTCACCCTCACCAGAATGTAAGCACTACAAAGGTTAAGAACTTTTGCCAGTTTTGTTTATTCATTTATCTCCACTTCCTGGAGCAGTTCCTGGTACGTGTTGTTGTTGTTAGGTGTCTTCGAGTCATGTCCAATTCATAGTGACCCTTATAAGGTTTTCAACGGCTGATTGTTTTGAGATTGCCTTGGGAGTGGATTGCCACATCCAGCTCCCACTTTTGTGGTGCTGGGAATCAAACCTGGGACCTCAGAGACTGCAGAGCAGTGCTCTACCAACTGAGCTAAATCCCAGCCCCTCCTGGTACACAGTTGGTTAAAATACAAATGCATTTCCAGCCATATCTGGAAAAGAAGAGTCATTTTTTTCTGGTCAATGGAGACATAAATAATTGGCATGTTCCTTCCAATCTGGAATGAGGACATAGGAGCTGGATCTGCACTGACCATCTCAGGTGCCTAAGGGAATGGCTGGGAGAATTTCAGGTTCCTCTGTCTTTCCCTCATAGACATTGTTATAGGTTGGATCTTAGGTGTCACTCAAAGGCAAGTGTGTTGATGGCTTGGTCGATAGTCCATGGCACTATTAGGAGGTGGTATAACTTTTAGTAGGTAGAACCTAGTGGAAGTAAGTTACATTACTGAGAGCATACCCTCAAAGGCGATTGTGAGATGTTAGTCTCTTCCTTTCTTTTCACTTCCCAGCTACCACAAGGTGAGTGGCTTCCTCCATCATCTGCTCACCACAGGCCTGAAAGCAACAGGCCAACTAACCATGGGCTGAACCTCTAAAACTTTAAGGCAGAATAAACCTTTTCTCATTTTTAGTTGAATATCTCAGATATTTTGTTATAGTAACAGAAAGCTGACCAACACAGACACTAAATCAACACCAAAAAGTTTCTATATCAGAGTCTCTTATTAAGTAGGAAAAATAAATCCTCTTTATTTAATCCAATATCTTGGTCATTTATCTACCCACTCCTGGATAATGTTAGACTCTTGCCTGCAAATGATATTTCTAAAATCTGTGGTCAAGTGGCTAGTTAATAGTCATTAGCAGCACTAGTGGGAAATTGGAGAACATGAAGAAAAGAGAAGCCAGAAAATGTTCTCTCCTTCTAGCCATATCTCCAGCATTAACTTTGTCTTCTCTGTGATCCCAGATAATGCTCACAGACCCTCTTCCATGGTCCAACTCCCACCCAGTTGCCATCTTATAGGTCTTATAGATCCAGTTAGCTATCTCCTGAGCTCTGGTAAACATCACCTCCTTCCTTTGTCCCGTAGTACTATGGGTGACGGCTTCCTGCTGTTATTAATCTCTAAACTGCTAATCTTTAAGAAGCCCCACATGCCTTCTCAGCAACTTTAGCCCGTGCCTTCTCAGCAACTTTAGCCCGTTAGTACCAAATTCCCTGGAATTTGTTATTTCCATTGGAATATCCAGCATGGATGAGGCCCAATTAGGACTGAATCCTAATTGATATAGCATCTTAGTTAATTTTTCTGTAACTTGCACAAATCACTTTCTAAATTGATTAAACTTTAAGAAGTAATTAAAGCTTCTTTATTTTGTGTTTAGTAGATTTTCCATTTTCCTTTTCAATATGGTAAAAAACCTTGAATGTGTTCTGTTGGGGTCTACTCTGGCCTGGCAAAAGACCACGGAGCTTCACCATGACACCAGCATACTCGGTGACCCTGGGAGGCAGGCAAGAACTGGTCAGTGGCACCAAGAAGGACCTCTGGAGGCCTTCTTACATAAAACAAACAAGATCTTTATTAAGCTACTCCTTTGCAGGAGAGCCTAAAGCTTTCTAGCTGACAGCACAGGTCACTGCTGCTACGATGGAATAACAGCTCTGTATCAAAATGACAAACAGCTCTGATGTCTTTGCTGGCTGCGCCGACAGTCTGTTGATGTTGCCTCTTGCTGGTCATCTTCTCCTCTCACCTCCTCCCTGGATCGGGGGGATTGAGAGCTCTTCTTGGCTTGCTTGAGGTCTTCTTTCTTAACTCTTAGAGTCTTGCCTCTGGGCAGCTTGATTGAAGGTCTGGGTCATCAAAGTGGTGAAGTCAGGTGTAGGGTGTGACAATCAGAGAGTCAAGGTGGTGAGGAAGAAAGAAAAAAGGACACCTAAGGTAATTGGTGGTCTACTTACACACACTCTACATGTGAGGGCTGGGAAAAGTGCTCTTATGATTGGGGGATTAAGTGCAGGCTGGACCAATCATTGAGTTTTCCTTAGTAACTAATTGGATAGCTCTGGGCAGCCAATAAGGTTGAAATAGGCCACACCAGAGCTGGGCTATTTGGGGGCCATCTTGGATCACTCAATGGGAGGGGTAGGAATAAAGTAGGTGAAAGGTGAACTGGGACTTGGGTAGTCATATTGGCTCTTAAGGAGTCAAATAGGTCCCAGTCCAGGTCCCTGGGTTAAGGGTAACTAGAAGTGGCAGGTACAGGACAGGATCTAAGGAGGGCTCAGACCTTGGCGTGAACCAAGTGGGCCTTGGCCCGGCACCCTCCCGGTCCACCTCGGAGGTGCCTAGATAATCCCCTACAGTATTCTAGTCAAAACTGTAAGACAAATAAAAACCTATCCATCCTTCTAAAATAGGTAGGAGTAACGGGATAAGGATTACTCTCTCTCAGACTGTTGTTTGCTTCTTGGACATGATATTAAATAAGGACGAATTCAAACCCATAACCAAATCATAAGAGTCCATGTTCTATCTCATAATCCAGGGTGACCTGGAAAATACATTACTCCTCCCTTATTGCCATGCCAACTACATTTATCTGATGTTCAAAGCAGTAGAAATAAGATAAAAACTTCAAATCTCTCAGAACTAGAGGCACATCTAATTAACTTTAAAGAATAGCTGAAATAAGGCACCTAGCAAAGGACCTAACTTCTTTCCCTCTAGTGCCCTTGTGAATATGTACGTGTCTGTTATATGAAAGTCCTTTGTGGATTTTTCCAGGATCTCAAATTTAATCATGGTTAAGCCAACAAAGAGATTACAGCTTTATCAGGAGTTCATTTTGCAAGACTGCCACATGGCTCTTCCAGATATGGGATCCTATTTCCCCCCCCACACTATGCTGAGCCCAAATATCCCATTAAATAAAGTTGAACTCCTCAATTATGCAAAAATATAGACAGTCTGCTCAGTGTGATTTGGAGTTATATTTTCCTTTAGGAAAAAATTCTGAATATGATAGAAGAGGAAATTCTGGAACTTCTTCTTTGGAAGAAATTTTCAAAACATATACACATACATTTACATATTTTGCCATTTAATACAAAAGCCATGTACTGCAATGATAATCAATGATGCCTGAAGAGTTTTTCAGAGGGTTCTTAATGAAGACACCCTATTCCCCTTTGTAGCATAAAACAAACCCAGCAGAAAGCTTTGTAGAATCAACTCTAAGTCATTCTAAACTCATAGCTAGTTCAGCATCACCTGTGCTAATGGTATTTCATGTGCTTGGTAACAGGAGATAGGAGGAAGATATTATAGATAATGGATCATATACAATACAGATTTCTGTAGAACAAGATCTGACAATGCCTTGGCCCTCAGTAGGCTAAACTGGTAAAATAGATGGTCTATGTCTAGACATGGAGGCTATGATTTAGCTCAGTTGGTAGAGCGCTGCTCTGCAGTCTCTGAGGTCCCAAGTTTGATTCCCAGCACCGCATAATGGGAGAAGGACGTGGCAGCCCACTCCCAAGGCAATCCTGAAACAATCTGCCATTGAAAACCCTATGAGGGTCGCTATGAGTCAGATTCGACTCGATCGCACCTAACAACAGCAACAATGTCTAGACATGATTAAATCCAATTAATTACTCTAGCCAAAACAAAATAATTCCTATTTCTGTACACAATTATGAACTTAAATTTCAAGAAGGAAATTTATTTTATAGTCAGATCTCTATGTACTCTTGTTTCTACTGGTGACCCTGGAAATTCAAGCTACATCTGTAAGGTACAATTCCTATGGTGCAATGATGAATGATTTGGTAGTAGTGGTGGCAACGGAAGAGGGTTGTGGAACTGGCTTTTCTGAAATGACCTTAATAACCCCATTCCACACTGCATTTTCATTCACTCATGTGGTAGCTCTACAAGCAACAGGGTTGAGCCTCCCATGATCGAAGAGATCGCTTTTTCCAAAGTGGCTGCAACAATATTTCCCATCCTTCTATGTGGCCTTGCCACTTTCCCATCAATAAGGGATCTAATCTCCCTTGGTTTGATTCTGGGCCAGGCATGTGGCTGCTTCTACTAACAGTATGTGACAAAAGTGACACTGTGACTTCCAAGACTGGGTCACAAAAGGCAATGTGATTTTTGCCTGCCTTGTTCACTAAAATGCTTATACTTGGAGGTCTGAACTGCCACATAAGAAATCCAACTATCCTGCCAGGCTCCATGGAAAGGTCATAAGCAGATATTACATTAATAGCCCCCATGTCACTCCCCCAAAACAGTCAAGCCACCTCGAACACCAGCCCCATCCAGACTTCAGGTGACAGCGGTCCTGGTAACATCAGATTCCAACTGCTTCAGGGATCCCAAAGCAAGACCTTCCAGCCAACCTCTTCCTCAATTCCTGACCCAAGGAATCATAAGCAAAATGAAATGGTTGTTTTACGCTACTAAAATCTAGGGGTAATATGTTACCTAGTAATAGTAGCCATAATGGAATTATTTCAGGGGCAAATTCCTTCCTCAACCTATCTTTAAAGTATCCTTTTATTTTAGCTAAAACTTCTTGCAAAAAACTGAGCATACACAGAGGTGTTCCTGTCCACCATTTTAACCTTTTGACTTTGTGTTGTATGGTCTTGAGCCGAGCATGCCCAAAAATGGGTCTACCATCTTTCCTTCTTGAATTACAACCTTAAACTGAGCATAAACAGAAATGTACCTGACCTGTGCTTTCATATATATATATAAATATATATATATGTAGGCTCCTCACATAAAATACCCAGCTCCCTTTATTTGGGGATAGCATTGCTTTGAAAACGCCATAACTCTCCTGCTCTCTTTATGTGTTGCAGGTAATACGTCTTTCTCCTTTCCATGCTTGTTTTTGGTTTTGCATTGCCCAAGATGTTACCCCATTGCATATGGTTACATTATTATTAAGGTTATTTCAGAACCTAAGAAAATCAGGAGTTTCCATCACTTTTCTCTAAGACACTTAATCTCCAAACTTTCCAACATCCTGGCATTCCTACAGTTTGCTAATAGCTAATGGCCCTGATATGCAGTCACATTGTCATGTAATCAGGCAGAGAGGTTTGTTTGTTTGTTTGTTCTCATAAATGAGACCCAAATTCTAGCCATCTCCTTGAGTCACATTTTTTCTGTGGACTTCTGCATACATACATGAATAAAAATCTGTTGTGTCTCTCATGGATCTTTTTGTCAGTTTAATTTGCAGGCCCTCAAGTACTAAAACTGAGAGGGCAGAGGTTTTCCTGTCTGAAAAACCCCTTCCTTTCTGTGGCTGTAGGAAAATTCAGCCTCAATCATTACTTTTGTTGATGCAAAACACAGCTTTTGCTCCAAATAAAGTAAGAGATTGTTTATTCTGAGCCAAATATGAGTGACCAAGACCCAGGCACACAGGCATGGGTTGTCCTGAATAATGTGTTCCACTGTGGAATGAACTTCTTTAGTCACAGAACAAAAGAAACCCATAAAACAGTGTGTTTACCAAATACACTGGTGGGGGCATTAGGCAGGTAGACTACAGGGAAGCAGGGAAATCTTTTCTATAGGTTTCAGATGTTATCTTACAGCATTCTTAGCTTTAGGGTTGGTGGAGACTAGAGGTCAGCTAAGCTTAGCCATACATTCCTAGAGTTTTACTTAATAGTCATGGGGATGTTGGGTCAGATACAGAGATTAAAAGCAAATGGTTACTAAAGGGCATAAGAGAGCCCAAGATTACCTTGGCTCTCAACTTGCAATATTCCAACTCCCTACAATCAGATTGTCAGACTCGGCTAAGGTCAAACAATCTTCAGGATCTCCAATGTAGATGTGGCTTCTCTGGAGAACTTCAGCTCCACGCTAGGAGTGGTAGGGAGGAGTCTTCCCTTCAGGCCCCAGCTACAATGCAGCAGCCTGATGTAGATCCTGGAAAAAGAGGGGAGAGTCACTGGCTTTTGTCCATCTAATGAGATACTCATTGTCCAGGTAGTGTTCTGGTGTTCCTATGGTTCCCTTGCTGTGTGGGGACGGAGAAGTCCCCTGTGTAGGTGTCTGGACTCCTTGGGTGCAGCTTTCTGCGGTCCTGCCCTGCCCCTGCCCCTTCCCAAGGTTTTGCATGGGGCAAAGGAGTGGCCACACTCTGCCATGTTCCACACAGTCCCCATTCCCTGTGGTCTTGGGACTCACCCTTCTCTAAGGACCCTCAGTTCTCTTTCATTTCCCTAGTATAATCCTGCCAAAGAGCTTAGTGCTTAGATATATAAGAGCCCGAAAGAGCCATGCCTATAGTAATTTGTGTTTTCTGTGCCCACAGCACAAACTTCCCTCCTGAGGCAAGGGAGGGATACAGAGTGCAAAGCCACCTTCCTGGGAGAGAGAAAGGAAGATAGCCTGCCCAAAGCAAATAGATTATAATATCTCAAAAAACACCCAAACGTGCATTTAACAAGATATTGCAGGTGAAGCTAGCTGCTATGGCGTATGCCTGTAGTCCCAGAGACTTGGGAGGCTGAGGCAGGATCATTGTGAGTTTGAGAGAAGAGACATCCCGTGCAATTTAGTGAGACCTTGTTTCCAAATAATAAAAAGCAGGCTGGAGGTGCGACTCAGTGGTTGAGCACTTGCCTAGCATGTGTGAAGCTATGGGTTCAATCTCCCAGTACTGGGAGTGGGGAAGCCTGCAAACATAGCAAAGATTGCTAAAAGTAGTGACATTTTGAGCCAAAGGAATGGTCCTTTTAAAATAGGTCCTCGCGTCCTCTCAAGTCTCACAATGGCCAAGTTTAAAGTACAGTGCACCTGAGAAAATCTTGAGTTTCCCCATGTTGTTCTTGGAAATACCTTTTTGATTTTGTTTGTTTGTTTTCCATATCCCAATGCTTGGGACTGTGATTTAGCTCAGTTGATAGAGTGCTGTGCTGTGCTGAGGTCCTGGGTTTGATCCCCAGCACTGCAAAAATGGGAGAAGGACTTGGCAGCCCACTCCCAAAACAATCCTGAAATAGTCAGCCATTGAAAAACCTATGAATATCAGAGAAGCACTAACATAGTGCCAGGCATGGCATAGTGTTTCAATCTGTTCTGCATAGGGTCTGTGTGAGTTGGACCCGACCAATAGCACCTAACAACAACAACAACAATGCTTGGAAGGTTTTCATTTTCTCTCAGCATAAAATTCAGAGCTGAGATTTTTGCTTTGAAGACACCATCTTGCATGCATGGAAACTTGGAATCTCTAAACCCAGCATCCTGCTTCTTTCTGAGACTGGATTTGCCCACCTTCCCCTGCTGATTTCAGTTTCCCTGCCCATCCCCTGTCAACCTGGTGAGAGATGAGATTTACTTGCCAGGACAAAGTCTTGAATGGCCTCTAAGAAGTGAACACTTGGGAAGAAATTTTCCTACCCTACCCCTCACCTTCCAGAAGGCAAGTAATAATTCTGGGTTAGCAAACCAAAGTCAGTCCTGCCTCCTGCCTCTGCATCCTGCCAGAGGCAGCTACCTTTGAAAACAGCAAAAGTAACCTTTGCTGTCAGGAGGAAGCAACAGGAGCCCTGGCACTGGGCAGACCTCGCACTTCCCTGAAGCTCCTTGTTTACAGATGGCCCAGAGAAGAGGAAATGAGGTCAGGGAACCTCTGCCGCTTCCCTCTTTAGTGGGCACAGGTGACTTGCCAGGTAACCTCCCCACCCTGTCACTTCCGTCTACTGTCTTTGTCCCCATGAGAACTAAACTCTGCTGAAACCCCTTGTTACCCCTTTGAGAATGGCAAACTTAGAAGTCTAAAAGAGAGATGCCTGCAGCCCTACCACGGTGGCCTCTGATCCCGTCAGATCTTGGACTTAGGCAGGGTAGCTATGTGTTTCATCTTTTGTACATAGGGTCGCTATGAGTCAGACATTGACTCGAAGGCACCTAACAACAACAAGTAAGAGATTCAAAAACAAAAACAAAAAAAAGTTATATTTTCCATGGGGCATTTCTTGAATTTTACTTTGATGAGGCCACCAGCAGCCTAAGTCCTTACTCTCTAGTTTCATATTTCTTTTAGTAGACCCACCATGTAGAGGTAAACTGAGGCTTGAAGGGACTAAGTGCCTATTTCAGGTTCCCCAAATAGTAAATTTGATAGTCTAGGTTTCCAAGCTAAGATTTCTGGTTCTTTTTACCCAGTTAGCCTTTTCAGATCTACATTTCACCAAAACATCTTTAGTTTTATTTGTCAGTTTAGGATGGACTCTTGAAGAATACTGAAATGTCCTAACATTAAGATGGACTGAGTTCCTGTAAGGAAAAGTAGACATGTATTTGTGAAATTCTAAGCAAATCACTGTTTTGGGGAGATATGAATACATCATGGTTGGCAAGGGAAATATAAGCTGGTCTCTATTATTTTAGAAAGAGTTGTTTTTTGTTTATAGCTTGTTAGGTCAGTTTAAGCATTAGCGTGTATATTGGGTGTGTTAGAGGTGTCCATGGGATAGACAAATAAACTTTAATAGAGAGCTTGGTAGAGCCAAAGAATAAGCACATTGTATATGGCAGAACAACTAGAGTGTTCTGTAGCTTTGAAAAACATTGTGGCCAAACAAAATGTTCTGCCAGGGGCAACATGGGTTAGCTCTCTATCATCTCAGTAGGAACAGATAATATTTTCAAGTTCTGTTGGCCTTCAAGGCCCAGCCTAATACACTATGTTCTTGTGTAGCTGAATAGCCCAACAAGACCAACAGTTCCATTTGGGAATGAGAAAGGAGGAGTTAATTTTCAGTTTCTTTCAAAGAACTATATTTTTTCCAGAGAAATCCCTAGACCTCAATGAGAGCCTCTAAAGGAAGGAGAAGGCATGTTTTTCTTGTTTGTTTGTTTGTTGTTGTTGTTTTGTTTTTAGTATTTCTTAATTTTTTACAGGCACCCCAGAGATCAATCCCCTCTATCCAAATGGACTAAGCAAAGGCTTGCTTATTGTTTTCTTTTGACCATGGCAGTGACTGAGCTCCAAGGAATTTATATCTCAGGTGAAACAATGAGGACAGCTCAGAAGTCCATTGTGGATGAATAAGAAGCCATCCCAAATTTACAGTCTGGGCTTGTCTTCAGCAAAGCTTGAAAGACCCTCTGTGAATTTCATATTCTGCCCTCAGCCTGAGAGGCAGTCTAGAAAGGAGCACTAATTTTTAAAGACAGAGAAAGAGCTGGCTTTGAATTCTCTCTTTGTTACGTTTAGCCTATTTCTTCATTTACATGGTGGAACTAGTAAGACAGACCTTTCTTGCTGGATTTTTATAAGGATGGAAATAGTTACTTCATGCAAAATCCCTGACATGCAGCCTGCACTCATAGCTAATGTGGTCATTGTTATTGGCCAATTGTTCCAGGTTCTACCAGCCAGCTGGAGGGAGGGGCATCGACCACCTCCGTCCCTGTGTTCCGCATTTGAGAAGAATTCAGACACAACATAGAAATTACAGAAGAGAATATAGGCAATGTTTACTGTGAAAAATAGTTTGCCTTGAAGGAATAATTACTGGTGGTAACTGAGGCATCAAGAGAATTTTAGATAAGTCTGGAAAAGAACTTGGAACAACTTTGGTTCTTTGGATAAACTGGTACAAAGATATTCCTCAAGGGAAGGAAAAGCCAGAAACAGCAGAAAAATTTAGTAATCTTCATAGAAGGAAATGTACTGAGATAGAGAAGATGGTGGCCCTGAGAGAGGGAGCAGCTTGCATGCAGCCACCCCAAGAGAAGTGGTCAGTGAGCCCCTGGCTGCCCAAGAGGAGAGGGAGGAGTGGAAACAAGAGAATGGGGAACATCTTCCCTCTAGTTTTGTTTAAAACAGGGCATGCCCAGTGTGACATCAGCCCTGGGCATTAAGTGTGAAATGAGCCATGAGCATAGGAGTTAATCTCTCCTTGGGGAAGACACTTATTTGGTAATCTTTTGTGTTCTAAGGCCTAGGGAACATAAGGTCTTTGTTTTATAGAATGGCTTACCAGGCTTGTTTGGCATATTTCAAATGAATGGACCAACAGGCAGATGTCTTGCCATGGTCTGCCTTTGTTCATAACAGGCAGCTATTGAATGCCCTTCCAATGTGCTGGGAGGTCATCATGGCTTCACATGTCATAGCTAAAATCAGGAGCCATTTTGAATTCCTTTTTCCCTCTTCATGGCCTGTTAACACCTACCTAACAGCCATTATTTATGAAAATCAGCATCTAGAAAAGTCTCTTCTGTATCTCTTTCTTTCTCACAGTTGTCTGCCATTTCAGAATTTGCCTTATAATTAAATGTTTTATTTCAAATTGTTTTCCTGTGGTTTATGGTAATATGCATCTTAATTCACTGCTTCAATAGTCAATTTTCTAGTTATTTCTGAACCTAGATTTAAAAAAAAGAAGAAAATATATAAAAGTGTTCTAGTTAGTCATGCTCCTTTCTTCCTTAAAAGCACTAAGTGGAGGTCATGAGACCATTACCTCAGAGTACCCAGACATTATTAAAACAAATTAATCTGGGTCAATCTAAGGAGAACTCTAACACTCATTTCATCACAGACGGCTGAGAGGCCCCCTGAGAAGGACTGAAAGAATGGATCTCTTGTTGGCTTACACATGACATTATTTAAAAATGGTTTATTTTGCTAATGTGACCAGATGGTTCCCAGCCATAAATAAAAACCCAAACCACCCCAATTTGCTTGACAAGTGTCCTATAAAGAATAATTAACTAGACTGAGGGCATGGTATATTTGTGGGTGGACGTTAGTCAAGGATCACATTGTCTGCTGATGAGAGTTATTCCTAAGGATTGCTAAGGTTGAGCTAGAAGTTGTAGGTTCAAAGTTTTACTTCACCACTTCTGGGTGCTGTGGCATGAATAAACTAGGACATTTCTTCATTTGTAAAGCAGGGATCATAATAACTCACACAGCTGTGATAAAATTTGAGAAAATATGAAAGAATCTGAGATGGAGCCAGACATTTGGTCAGCTTTTGACAAATGTTAGGTGAAATATTAGCTGACTTAGTAGGTCAACATGGACTTGTATCTCCAAATTTCAGAACCTAGTTGGAAGATAATAGGGATCATAACAGGGTGCAGAAAGTGGAAAACTTGCAGTCAAGAAAAAAAACTAAATTTTACTTGCTACTTGCAAGGTGGATTGCCACGTCCTTCTCCAGGGCACAAAAACAACAACACAACAACTTGCAAGGTGGCTTTGGATAAATCTCCCAACTTTTCTGAGTCTTATTTTCTTTTACTTTTTCATGACCTATATATATTAATATTGAATATATATTGAAACCAAACACCCACACATGAGAGAAAAAAATGCTATGCTTGTCTTTCTGGAACTGGCTTATTTTGCTAAATGGTGACTTCTAGTTCCATCCATTTTCTAGCAAATGCCATAATTTCATTCTGCTTTACGGTTGAATAAGACTCATAAGACTCCACTATATATATATATATATATATGTTGTTGTTGTTGTTAAGTGCCATCGAGTCCGTGTCCGACTCATAGCGACCCTCACAGGGTTTTCAATGGCTGAGTGCTTCGGGATTGCCTTGGGAGTGGATTGCCAGGCCTTTCTCCCATTTTTGTGGTGCTGGGAATTGAACTTGGGATCTCAGAGACTGCAGTGCAGCGCTCCATCCACTGAGCTAAATCCCAGCCCATATATATATATATATATATATATATATATATATATATATATATGTACCACATTTTATTTATCCATTCATCTGTTGATGGATGCCTAGATTGATACCATATGTTGGAATAACACCACATATGTGGTGTGAATAGCACCACAATAAACATGGATGAGCAGGCATCTCTATAGGTATGTTCGCTTATATTCTTTTTAATATATACTCAGTGGTGCTATAGCCAGGTCATATGGTAGTTCTATTTTTAGTTTTTGGAGAACCTCCATACTTTCCATAGTAGCTCCATGATTTCCATAGTAGCTGTACCAAACTACATTCCCACCAGCAGTGTACTAGCGTTCATTTCTCTCTGCGTCCTTGCCAGCATTTGTCATTTGTTTTGTTGATGCTAGCCATTCTGACTGGATTGATATGGTATGTCAAAGTAGTTTTTATTTGCATTTCCCTGATAGATAAAGATGTTGAATACTTTTTATATGATTGGTGGCCATGTGTATTTCTTTCTTTCTTTTTTTTTTTTTTTTATTTGTAGTACTGGGAGTTGAACCCAGGGCCTCCCACTTGCATGCTTTGCAAGTGCTGGACCACTGAGTTGCATGCCCAGGCCTTTTTCTTTTTACTTTTTTTTTTTTTCTTTTTGAGAGAGGGTCTCACTAAATTACGCAGACTACCTCTGGTCTCAAACTTGCGATCTCCTGCCTCCGCCATCCCAGCCACTGGGATTGCAGGTGTGTACCACTGTACCCGGGTGTATTTCTTCTTTTTAGAACTCATTGTTTAGTTCATTTGCCCAAATTTTGATTGGATACTTTGCCCTTTGGTGTGTAAATTTATGAGCTCTTTATATATTCTAGATATGAATCTCCTATCTGGTGTATAGCTGGGAAAGAATTTTTCTATTCTGTAGGCTATCATTTCACTCTGATAATTGTGTCCTTTGCTGTGCAAAAACTTTTTGAATTTCATGCAATCCCATTTACCAAGTCTTATTATTATTTCCTGTGCTATAGGGATCCTTTTCAGAAAGTCCTCATATATGCCTATGTCTTAAAATGTTTTCGTCTAGTAGTTTCTAAGTTCCTGGTCTTACTTAATATTTTCATACAAGGTGAGAGAAAGGGATCTGGTTTCAATCTTTTACATGAGACTCTCCAGTTCTCCCAGCTCAATTTGTTGAAGAGGCTGTCATTTCTCTAACTTATATTTTTGGCACCTTTGTCAAACATAAGGTGGCTATAGCTATATGGGTTTATTTCTGGATCCTCTATTCTATTCCGTTGGTTTACATATCTGTTTTTGTTATCATAGCACTGTAATATAATTTAAAAGCAGGTATTATGATGCCCCTGCATTGCTCTTTCTGCTCAGGATTGCTTTAGCAATTCAAGGTCTTTTATGCTTCCATACGAATTTTAGGAAGCCTGCAGCGGTAGCCCTGTGGCATCTGATCCCGTCAGATCTCGGAAGCTAAGCAGGGTCAGGCCTGGTTAGTACCTGGATGGGAGACCACCTGTGAACACCAGAAGCTGTAGGCTTGGGAGAAGGACCTGGCAACCCCCTCCCAAAAATCAATCTGCCATTGAAAACCCTATGAACATCAGAGAAGCACTGACAATAGTGTTTCCCCTGTTGGACAGAGGGTCGCTATGAGTCGGATACCGACTCGACGGCACCTAACAACAACAACATGAATTTTAGGATTCTTTTTCCCATTTCTTTGAAGAATATCATTGAGATTTTGATGGGCATCACATTAATCTGTAGATTGCTTTTGATAATATAGCCATCTTTACAACATTAATTCTTCTGATCCATGAGCTTGAAAGGTCTTTCCATTTTCTAGTGCCTTCATCAGTTTCTTTCTTCAGTGTTTTAATTTTCATTGAAGAAATCTCTTGCCTCCTGAATTAGGTTTATTACTGAGTATTTTATTCTTTTTGAAGCTATTACAAATGGAATGGTTTTCCTGATTTTTTTCTCAGCCTAGTTGTTATTGGTATGTTAGAAAAGCCATTGACTTTTTGCATGCTGATTTTGTATCTTTCTACTTTGCTGAAAGTGTTTATTAGCTCTAAGAATTTTCTGACAGGGTCTTTATAGGATCATATCATCTGTATATAGGGATAATTTGACTTCTTCCTTTCCTATTTGTATCCCTTTTATTTCCTTGCTCATGCATTATTGCTGTTGCTAAGAGTTCAATTGCTGTATTGAATAGCAGTGGAGAGAGTGGACAACCTTGTCTTGTTCATGATTTTAGAAGAAATGCTTTCAATCTTTCCTCATGTAGAATGATGTGTGCTATAGGTTTTTTGTATATTAACTTTATTATGTTGAGGTATGTTGTTTCAGTTCCTAGTTTCTTTGGGGCTTTTACTGTGAAAGGATGTTGAACTTTGTCAAAGGCAAAGGCTATGAGATAATCATGTAATTTCTGTCTCTGAGTCTATTTATGTGCTGTATTACATTTATTTTCTTGCATATGTTGAACCACCATTGCATCCCTGGAATGAAACCAACTTGATTGCAGTGTATTATCTTTTTAGTGTGTTGTTGAAGTCAATTTGTAAGTATTTTATTAAGGATTTTTGCATCTATGCGTGTTAGGGAAATTGGTCTATAGTTTTCCATTTTTGATGTATCTTTATGTGGGTTTGGCATTAGGCTAATGATGGCTTCATAGGATGAGTTTAGTAGTATTCCTTCAATTTCTTTCTCATGGAATAGTTTGAGGAGTATTGGTGTTATTCTTCTTTAAAAGTCTTGTACAATTCAGTCTTGTACAATGTTTATTGGAAGAGTCTTTGTTACTGCTTCAATTTCACTGCTCTTCGTAGATCTGTTTATTTATATTCTCTTGATTTAATTTTGGTAGATCATAGTGTCTGTGAATTTATCCATCTCATCTAAGTTTTCCAGTTTGGGTGGATATAAGTTTTCATAGTATTCTATAATGTTTCTCTGAATTCCATTGGTGTCCATTGTAATATCCCCTTTTTCATCCATAATTTTATTAGTTGAGTCTTCTCTCTTGATTTTGGTTAGTTTGGCTAAGAGTTTGTTGATCTTGTTCATCTTTTCAAAGAACCAGTTCTTTGTTTCATCAGTTCTTTTTATTGTTTTTGATCTCCATTTCATTAATTTCTGCTCCAATCTTAATATTATTTCTTTCCATCTATTGATTTGGGGTTTTGCTTGTTCTTGTTTTTCTAAGACTTTCTGGTGCATCATTAAATTATTTATTTGGTTCCTCTCTGATTTTTTAACCTAGGCCCTCATAGTGATAAACTTCACTTTTAGAATTGCCCTTACAGTATCCCAAAGGTTCTGGTAGGTTGTATTTTTATTTGATTTGATTCTAGAAATTTTTAAGAATTTCCTCTCTGAATTCCTCAAGGACCTCTTGATCATTTAAGAGTGTATTGGTTCAATCTCCATGTATTTGTATAGTTTCTGTTTTATCCCATTATAGTCTGATAAATTATAGCAAATAGTAAAAGAGAGATACAGAGGCAGCAAAAGATATTAAAGAAAGCTAAAAAAAGAAAATAAGATAAAAATTACACTAGAAAAAATGAATTAGTAAAAAGCTTACAAAATTAATGATGAGAAGAGATGGAAAAAAAGAGCCAGACACTGCAGTGTCCACCTGCAATCTTAGCATCTTGGGAGGCTGAAGCAGGAGGATCATGAGCCACAGGCCAGAGGCAGCCTGGGCAACTCAGTGAGACCTGGTCTCAAAACAAAAACAAGAAAAGGCCTGGGGCCACTGCACATTTTTACAGAACTTGACCCCTGCAAAGCCCTGGATTCAATCCCGAGTACAGAAGAAAACAAAAAAAATAAAGTACTGGAACAGCTTCTTTCTGTGTCCTCTCTTATGTCAGATGGAGGTGGTGGTCAATTGAAGATAGAGTCTTTTATCTGACCACGGCTTAGAGTTGCCAGTCTACAAAGTTCCCCTCAGGAGATAAAGTTGTCTCTGCCCTGAATGTGGGGCTACCATCACCTTGCCTGAGTCTCCTGCTGCCCAGACTTCTCAGGGAGTTGGCATTTGGTCTATCCCTTCTTTGTAACTGCCTGCTGCACCTGTGTTGCACTTTGGGATTAAGGCAGATTCCCCCAGGTTCTCTGACCAGTGATTATTCTTTGTTTTATCTCCCCAAGGTAGCTCAATCTTACACACTAGGTTTCCCCTCAAGATGAAATTTGGTCACTGTCCTCTGAGATATGGATCATGGCAAAATGACTCTCTTCTCCCAAACTGACCCCACCAGTCAGGAAGAGCCACTGTTTCATCAAATCCCCTAATGGATCCAAGGACTTCAAGGACTATTGGCTGGTCCTGTGGGATTGCCAGTCTGCCCACCAAAACCGTCCAGCTTACCTTTTTTGAGTGAAGCCTCTGGTTCTCCCTTACCTGAGAGTTGCAGCTGGAGGTGTGTCCTCCTCATTCCCTCTCACTGCTATGCTCTGTCCTGCACTTTGAGCCCATCCTTTAACCTCCTTGGTGATTTCTGTGCTTTCCTACTCTTCCTATCTTTGGAATAGAGTCCACTCCTTCCTATTCTGACTCCTTTCTTTTACCATGTCACACAGAGGTTGCCTGTAATCTGCCATTTTACACCAGAAGTTCCCACATGGTCCTGAGTCTTTTTTTCTTAATACGCAAACTGGAACATAATAATATCTTCCCTCACTATGATTGGGGAAGGGGACAAAGTTTATCACTGTATGTCACCAATATTCACACTCTGCACTCCTTCTGATTCTAGTAGTAGAAACCATTGTACTTGTGTTTCCCCAAATTACCAATTTCATACGGAAAAGATGGACTTTTAATAATCCAGTGGAGGAATTACAGCCAGGTTCTAGAATTCTACAGTCTGCTCTGTGCAAAGGCAAACAGCACCTCTGCAGCCGAGTATTAGTCACAGCAATGACTAAGATAATTATACACCTCTGGAGAAATCCATCACTTGCTCTGACCTTATGCTTTTAAGTTCAATAAGATGGAATATTTCCATAATAGTTTAAATCCCACAACTATCTTCCCATAAAGAGAGTCTGGGTAATGGTTTCTAAACACTCATGAAATCAAATTTTATAGCCAATTGGCTGCATTTTTGGGTAAATCAAAGGATAAGGCTCATGAAAGCCCAAGTTCTTTAAAACTGCAGACCCAGTAAATTGAGTGGTATCCCAGTACATGGAATACATGAAAATTTATATAACATTGCCTGAAAGAAAATATTGCAAGTTAGATTTTAGCTTCACTGACTAGAATATTGTCAAGCTAATTTATCTTATCCTCTGCAATTAAAAAAATTTCCTTAATCTCTAAGTAACACATGAATATATTCTTATCATAAAAGGTAAATGCTATAGATAAAATTTAAGTCCTCTTCATCATCTCTTCCTGTCTCAAAGGCAACTACTATTATCCATTCATTGTGTCACTTTGCAGAACATTTTTCCTGTATTTTCTTTAATAAATGTAGGTACATATAGAAATATAGAGTTTTATTGGTGTGTATTTGTGCATAAATAATTCAAATTATTCTATAACTAGCTTTTACTCTACACTATGCATTAGAGATTGTTCCCTATTAGTTCAGAGATATCCACTTCATATGTTTTAACTGTTGCAAAATAGTGTGAATATACTACCTTTTGTTTAACCACTTTTGTGTTAGTTAGCTTTCTGTTGCTGTGAAAAAATGCCTGAAAAAATAAACTTTAAAAGAGCCATGGTTTATTTTGGATCATGGCTACAGAGATTTCTGACCATAGTCCCTTAGCCTCATCACTTTGGACAAAGATGAGGTAGTTCATAACGTTGGCAGTATAAGGTAGAAAAAGCCGTTCACTTCATGGTAGCCAGGAAGCAAAGAGAAAGACAAAAAGGGGCCAGGGTCCTTTATCCCCTTCAAGGGTACACTCTCAACCTTACTTCCTTTCAATAGGCCCCACCTCCTAAAAGGTTCTATCATCTCCCAACACACCACAAGCTGGTGACCCATTTTTTGGCGTATGGGCCTTTAGGGGATATTTAAGATCCATACCATAACAACTTCCCTATTGGCTTATAAGTGGACCATTTTGAATATTTTGCTTTTATAAGTATATCCACAATTAATATATTTATCCATCCTCCTTAGACATATATGTAGGTACAAAAAAAGGAATTACTAATCACTGGATGTGCACATTTAAAGGTATAACATTGTTGAATTACTTTTCAAGATGCCTATACCAGTTTATACTCTCAACAGAAAAGTATCATGGTACTCTTTTTCCTATGCTTTCACCTACACTTAATACAGATATTTCAGTTTTTGCATTGAGGAAAAGTTCATTGTTGCTTTTAATTGTGTTTCTTTGAATAGTTGTAATATTTAGTGACTTTTCATGAGTATATTGCTTATTTGTATTTTTGCTTCAATAAAATGCCTGTTAGCACACATGTAAGTCCTTTCTAGAATTTATTCTTTTAATCTATTTTCATTTTCCTATAGAGATGCCACATTTAAAGAGTTAAACTAGCTTTTTAAAAATATGTTTTAATATTTTGGGAGGGGGTCTTTTCTTCCATTTGCTTAGATCTTTTTCCTTGCAAGTTGCACCCTTGCAGGAATTTGACAATTAATTGTAATATTGCAAAATATTGCAAGCAAATATCTAATTTCACATCACTCTTGTGATCAAATAACAGTTACTACTCTTTATTTCTTAGACACGAGGAAACAAAACCACAAAATGCACAGAGTAAGACCTAAACCTCATTGTTGCTGGGTTTTTCCTTCAAACTAATGTTTTGTCATTGTATCAAGATGCCACAGAAGTCTAGGACTTTAGGAAAGAAGTAAATTAGGTAAGAATGATCTAATCTAAACTCCTCTTTTTACAGGTGAGCATACTAATGTATGGGAAAGCTTAGTACCTGAAATGTGGCACTAGAACATAGGTTTTCAGGTTACAGTTAAGAGTCTTTCCATGAAGCTATGAAGGTTTTTATGATGGCAGCATTTCACAAAGAAATTCTAGTGTTTTCCCTATCCACCTCCTGAAAGAGGAAAAGAATGTAAAACCATTGTCAACCCATTTTTCAAACATTCAATTTTTTTCATTTATAAAATAAAGGAAAATAAGTTGTGATATTTGAGACTCGTAACTTGTGAGTCTTTTATCTATACATACTGATACTGTGAATCAAGCAAAGGGAACAAAAACACGGTCTTCCTCCACCACGTGTTCCCATCACTTTGATGTACTCTGCTACCATAGGCTCAAAGTATCAGGGCCAAATGTCTATGGAAACCTCTGGAATTCCCAGGTGAGTGGTGCATGCGTGTAATCCTAGTGACTCAGGAGGCTGAGGCAGGAGGATCCAAGATCAAGGACAGAGGTAGCCTGCACAACTTACGGAAACTCTTTCTCAAAATAAAAATAAAAAAGAGGGGCTAGGGCCATTAGTTAGTGGTAGAGCACTTGCCTAGCAAGTGCAAGGCACTGTGTTCAAGCCCCAGCACCACAAACAAATGTTTAAAAAGGAAAAGAAATAAAAAAACTCTGAGCCAAAATGAATCATTGCTTTTTTCAAATGGCTTTCTCAGGTATTTTGAAACAGCAACAGAAAGGTGACTAACAGATGGTGTTACGTCAATAACCATGAATGGACAAACATGTTTGGAATTAGCAGTCATAACTATCACAACGCTTCCTTAGTAACAGAAGGGGCTTCAAGCTCTTCCTTTGGGATCTTTCATACCCTGGTTTTCCATAATCAGAGCTAGGAAACACATCAATAGTGGATTTCAATGGCTGTCTTGTTCCACCTGCTAGTATTATTCTTTGCTTGGACAAAAATACAAGAGTAGTTTACCTGTGTCACCAACTTCAGAAGAGTTGTAGCTTAGCTACTCCTGGAAAGACAGAGCTGGGAGGCCATGCTTGCTAAGACATCTTCTGAATTTTGATCCAGAATAAGCAAAACTCAGTGTTGGAATTTCTAACAAAGTTTGGACCCATTGTTTCAGATGCTCTGCAGGGTAAGTTACAAAGCAAGAAAAAAAGAGCCCACTGCAGGGTCATGAGCCACATAGCCTTACTGAGTAGTTCCCAATTATTCCAGGGTCCCCAGTTTGGCCACCTCACAGCCTGCATGTGTTCATTAGAAGTCTTCAGGCAAATTCTTTAAGCTTTTTGTTTGCATTTTCCATTTCAGTTTTTTAAATAAATAATAGGTCAGAACACATGTCTTAAATAGCCTAAGATCTAAAACATGTGTTCACAAGAGACCACAGAGGTAGAACTACAAAACCTGAAGCCAATTTTATTTTTAGCAGAGACTTTAGATGTCTGTTCAACACATTTACTTGAAGAGTAATTGTTGTTCATCCAATATGTCATGCTGTCAGGAAACAAGTCACAGAAGAAGGCCAAGTTTCTGCCCTCCTGGAACATGTAATCTCCCTCCTTAGTGCTCCTTCTTCAGGCCCAAGGAGTGCCAGTTTGAAGAACTAGAGGTTCAAAAGAGGTCATGGGAGTAAAGTCAAGTTGAAGGGGTGCACACTTTTCCTTGTCAGCCAGTCTCAAGCCAAAGAGGAATCCCCACCAATTTCTTTTGGGCCCTTCAAATAGTAATGAAGAAAGGCTTTGTGAACTATATGTGGCAGCCCTGGTCTAATTTATAAAAATGCTCCTTTGTTTCCTCTGAGACTGCAATTCTCCTAGGTACACACTTTCCTGGCTCTATAAAAGAAATTTAGACACAAAATCCATTTCTCAGGTCTGCCTGTCTTCCTCTTACTTTGAGAAAGTCCCTTCCACTTAGAAATTCCTTTGAACTGCATGTTTTTCTTCACTGATTTTGCAGGCACTTCTCTGCTCCCTCTGGAGATTTACGATCCCAGGACAATTCTACAAGTGTCATGGGAAGATTCTGAGTTAAGTTCCTAACTCTGCCACTTAATAATTGATTGTAAAATGCATAAAACCATTTATACTAACCGCATGCCTGAACAGACTGGTGGAATGATTAAGGTATGTGAAACTGGCACCTCTATAAGTATTGGCTCCAGGATGATTTTCCTAATTAAACTCTAAATTCCTCCTTTAGGTTGCAGACCATCCCACTGGGAAGCTAAGCAGAGTTGGGCCTGATTAGTCCTTGGATAGGAATACCAGGTGCTGAAGGCTTGGGAGAAGGACCCAGCAGTCCACTCTCAAAATAATCAGCCATCAAAAACTCTATGAATAGCAGAGAAGCACTGACATAGTGCCTGGTATGGCACAGTGTCAGGGAGTGTTTAGTTCTGTTGTACATAGGGCCACTCTGAGTTGGACCCGACTCAACACCTAAGAACAGCAGCAGCAACAATAACACCACTGTATGGTTGTTGTAAATTCTGCTCCATAGCACCATCTTCTTAGGGGGTCCCCATCATGAACCTCTTACAGATCCCATGTGATATGTTGAATATCTATTTCTTTATCAAGGTGTGCAGAGAGGAAGCCCTGAAGGCAATGTGGTGTAATTATTGCCACTACTTTCTACTTTAAGCTACTTTGTTGTTATTGTTGTTAGGTGCTATCGAGTCAGTATCCAACTCATAGCAACCCTGCATACAACACGCAAAACACTATTGTCAGTGCTTCTCTGCTATTTGTAGGGTTTTCAATGGCAGATTGTTTTTTGGGAGTGGGTTGCCGGGTCCGTCTCCCAAGCCTACAGCACCTGGTGTTCCCAGGCAGTCTCCCATCCAAGTACTAATCAGGCCTGACCCTGCTTAGCTTCTGAGATCTGACAGGATCAGATGCCACTGGGTATGGCTGCAGGCACTTCAAGCTACTAGGGGTTTAATATTCAGCTAGCAAATTATTGATTACTTCATAATAAGTCCCATGAGGTAGAAAAAGCGGTCTCTAGCATGTGGTCGGTACAGGTTCCAGCTAAAATGCTTTGAATCACTTGGTTCAGGGATCTCCTTACCTGGGCACTGTGGCATATACCTTTAATCCTAGCTACTAGGGAGTCCAAGGCAGGAGGATTGAAGATTCAAGGACAGAGGCAGCCTGTGCAACTTATCAAGACTCTGTCTCAAAAAAAATTTTTTTTAAAGTCTAGGGCTATAACTCAATGGTAGAATACTTGCCTAATGTAAAACACTGGGTTCAATCCCCAGTACTACAAAAAGGGGAGAGGGGTGACTGTGCAGCTCATCTGTAGAGCATTTGCCTAAGTTTTGCAAGGCCTGGGCTTCAACCCCCAGTACAACAACAACAAAAAATCTTCTTTTACTTTGAAACCACCATGAAATTTCATATCACCTTCTACTATGTCCTGCTTCCAGCATTAGGAACATCTCTAGCATGTAGCCTATTGTCAGTGCTAAGATGATTGGCATATCTTTGAGCTTAATAAATCCCAGCCCTTCCTGGATTAGAAAATAAATCCACTTACTTCCTCAGATTGTAATCCCTTCTCTGCCCTGGAAAAGGCGATTAGTAGGAAGTATTTTCTTTCTTTCCTCCTATCTTAAATGCAATTTAATTAATTTCATGCATTTGTTGTTGTTGTTGTTAGGTGCTGTCAAGTCAAGTCTGACTCATAGCAACCCTCATAGGGTTTTCAATGGCGGACTGTTTCGGGATTGCCTTGGGAGTGGGTTGCCACATCCTTCTCTCATTTTGTGATGCTGGGAATCAAACTCAGGACCTCAGAGACTGCAGAGCAGCACTCTACCAACTGAGCTAAATCCCAGCGCCATTTCATGCACTAGTTTACTTTATTTAAACTCAAAGAGACATATACTATCAACTGTTTGTGTCCCTCCAAAATTCATATATTAAAATCTTAATCCCCAAGGTGATGGTATTAGAGGATGGGCCTTTGGGAGGTGATTAGGTCCTGAAGGCAGAGCCCCTTAGAAACTCCTGAGAGCCCCTCTGCCGCCAAGAACTGTAAGAAATAAACTCCTCTTGTTTATAATCCCTAGTCTCTGGTATTCTATTACAGAAGCTCAAATGGACTAAGGCAAACATATATACAAAAAATTTTAATTAGGGCCCAAGAAGGAGAAGCATGTCCAAATTCCCTTCATTTCTTACTGATTTCATAAGAGCAATTGGATTAAAAGAGAGTGAGTCAAACTCATGAGAATTAAACAAGGAAAAAATACTAAGACTTCACTGAAAGCATGAAAAACACTTGGTCTTTATCTTTTCCAAAACTGCTTGAAGGCTCATAATTCTAGGCAAAAAGAATCTAACACTTTAAAATAATTAAAAAACTTTCCAGTTGGTCAAATAATGCTGCAAAGAGAGCAAATCTCCTTAATTTTCTAATTTTTTATTTTATCTTGACAACTTCAGAAGAGTAACAGGGAGACTCTTTCAATGAAGAAATTCCAAATCAGCTTCAACTGAAAAAAAATTCTTGAATCTACTTGATAGACTTTTGAATTTCTGGGTTTTGTTGAATCATTCCAACTTACTAGACTGAGCAAAGCATTTGGCCTTCACATCAGGTAATTACGATAACCTCATTGCAAATATGTGTCCACAGATCTCAAAGCCATATGGATAGCATATCTATTTGACTTGCACTCTGATTATGAAATTAACTAGATAATTCACAAGTTTTGATTTGGCTTGCATCCTGGTGTTGACCCCCCACGGTACTCCTTTCCTATGCTAAGTAGGGAAAAACTGTGTAACCAACAGGAGACTGTGCAGAAAGATCATTTAAAAAGTTATGCAGCTTTTGCTTTGCTTGCTCTTGGATCACTAACAGCTTCCATGTCACAAGACCTCCCAGACCTCCCTGTGAAGACATCTACGTGGCAGGGGATAGAAGCTTCCTGCCCACACTAGGCATTGACTGTCAGCATATGAGAAAGCCATCTTCCAAGATGATCTGGATCCTCAAGCTGCTATCAAGCCTTCAAATGACTATGGCCTCAGCTAACATCTTGAGTCAACCTCTGGAGATCTCAGAACCATCTGGCTAAGCTGTCCCTGAATTCCTGATTCACAGAAACTGTGTAAACTAATCAATGTTTATTTGTGTTTTAAAGTACTAAGTTTGGGAGTGATTTGTTATGCAGCAATAGAAAACTAGCATACTCAGGTAGGTATTTAAAACCCACTATTTAGAGATCCAGGGTTGATAAGCCTCCTGGGATCAGTAAATACAAAGGACTGTATTTAAAACCCATGATAGACATTGTTGGGTTTTTGACATCTTCTTGGCCTTTAAATTCCCATGCTCTGTTTGTGAACCCTCCACCTTCTAGGTTGTGATAAGAAGTAGAGCATTTCCTCCCACTCTAGACCCAGAAAACAAAACATATTTACTTTGCCAGTTTCTCTGGCAGCTGGGGCTTGAATAAGTGCCTCAGGCATAACTCATCAGATGCATTTACTCACTTAGGACCTTGAATCAAGAGCTAGGGATGCAAACATGCGGACAACAAGAGGTGAAGGATGTGCATAATACCCAGGGGTGGGCAATAGCCCTGGAAGTTATCACATCGCCTTGGATCCAGTAGCTGTGGCATCAATGCCCATCCTCATAATATTGCTTTGCTCCTAACCCATTTCCCAATACTGATTTTCCAGCCACAGAGATTCTATGAGCTTCCCAATATTCCTCAGTACAATTCATTTTTGCTTAAATAAGCATCTACTATATACATACTACATCATGGTAGGTGCAATGAATGTCACTCAGGAATAATCAGGTGCACCAAAATATCTGATGTCAACAGGACGTGCCTAAGAGAGCTTGTCTCATTCTGGCTAATTAAATCCATCTTCTAAAGCAAAACTTAATGGGTAGGGAGAAGCCAAGTCATGTGACAGAAAGATAAGGATTAAAGGACCCAGTCTCTAAGATAAACCATTATAGGTAAGCATCAATGCACCAGGAGGTTGGGGTTCTCAAACACTAGTGACTTATAAGTGAAGTGTTTTTTAAATCTAAGTTCTTCGCCTTCAGTAGCTTTATATTTAAGTGTTTATAAACTTACTAGAAATAATTTAAAACCTTTCAAGTACTTAAAAGAAACAGAAGGCATCAAGAAAAGAAAAACAAAATTAATTTTAAAACCATCCTTGTTAAAACAGGAACACTAAGAACATGAAATTTAATTTGTACACAGTATAACATGCTTGGAGTTGAAATCAGCTATAAAAGTATGAGATAGTCATAAATATCAGATTTTTATACAGTTTTCCCAAATAATTAAGAAGGCATATCCATGACAGACTTGGATTTAATGTTTCATCTTTCTGCTCATCTGCCTTTAATTAATTCTTGAGTTACAAACTTTCATAAAATCTGGTATTTTTAGGCTGCTAAACGGACACGTACACAGGCCAGAATAATGACCTACACGAGGAAAAATCAAAAGTGCAGAATCATAGCTTCTTGGAGGTCATATTTGGTCAGCTACACCCCAGCTTTATTTGGATGTGCCCTTAGGAGCCTATCAGCTCTAAATTCAGCCCCTCTACATGGCCTTAGCAAATCCTATGATTCTTGCCCTACCTTCTGCCAAGAAAGCCCAGTAGGTAGTTTTACTTTCTATTTTTTGGAAAAATACATTTTTAATTACATGGAATATATGGATACATTCATGGTACAAATTTTGAACATTATACATCAAGCTTCTCTCCATCACCACCCCCTGTCATGCTTGCAAACTTCCAGCTGTTTTTCCATGTACATATTGAAGCATGTTGTTGTTGTTGTTGTTGTTGTTGTTGTTGTTAGGTACTGTTGAGTCGGTATCCGACTCATAGCAACCCTCATAGGGTTTTCAATGGCTGACTGTTTCAGGATTGCCTTGGGAGTGGGTTGCCAGGCCCTTCTCCCATTTTTGCAGTGCTGGGAATTGAACGGGACCTCAGAGACTGCAGCGCAGTGTTCTACCCACTGAGCTAAATCCCAGCCCTATTGAAGCATAGGTACAGAGAAAAAGCTCAGCTCCTATTCTGGTTTGCAAGAAAAATTATTAATATTTAGAGCACTTATTCTAGCAACATAAAAATAAATTCTCCAGTCCATCAGCCCTTTCATTCCTCTTTTCCACTCTGAGTATCTCAGTTTGGTAGTAGTTGGGAAAGTATCTGGTCTGTCCTCCATATCATCTGTGCCACAGGCATTTGGGGAGCAAACACTCATTCCCATCCACCCAACTCTTCACAACTGGAACTGCCTTTGCCACATCAAAGTTAGAAGAGTAAGAATCAGTCTTCTACCTATAGGGCTTGTGAAAGCCAGAGAATTCCCTTGGTACCATCCAAGTTCTTTCATGCCCAAATTCTCTCTGGAGACTTTCACTTTCTGGGCTCTGCCTAGGAGAGAAATGTCCCCCAAAGAAATCCATCCTCTCATCTCTTGCCTCATATGCCCTACTCCTCTGGTTTTCTTGTTTAGGGTGGGATAATAAGATACAGGAGAAGGCTCAGAATTTTCTTTGTTCCCCTAAGAACTTCTGTAGTTTTAAAGACCAGAGTTAGAAAGAGACATAGAAGTGACATTTCTACCCTCTGTCTATTTATATCTTTCTGCTGAGATAATGAGCCTAAGATGATCAAGTTAGAAATAGAAGGGAATGAAGAGACGGTAGAATTATTAGAATAATGTTGAAAGAAAATCATTTTGTATTTATTCTACATGAATTTTACCATTCTGTATGTATTGTTCTCTAACTTACTTTTTCTTCTTATCAATGTGGCTTGAAGATGTTTCCATGGTGTTATATATGACTCCACATTATTCATTCAATGACTATTTAATCCCTACTATGTACCAGACAATACATGCCATGGCCTGAATATTTGGCACTGGAAAGAGAGGCTAAGTCTCTATTCTCATCAATCTTGCATATTAGAGACGGTGAGAGATAATAGTCAAATAAACTGTGTAAAACATAATAACCTGAAGGGATGGTTACTGTGAAGAAAAGGAAGTTAAGGTAAAGATACACAGGCAGGGGTGGTGTTTTAGAGTTAGAAAGAACCTCTCTGCTAAGACAATCTCATTCCTTTTAGGTGCTGCATGACATTACACCCCCCCCAATACAGTATAGTGAGGTTCATTTCTCATTTTTGCTATTAAAAATCATCTTGTAATATTTACCGCCTTATGCACATGAACAATTGTACTTTTAGTAGAAAAGTGTAATTACCAGATCATACTTACAAAAAGCTTTCAGAAATAGCTGTGTTCCTTTATTCCAATGAGAAGCTGCTTGTCTCCCATACCTCTCTTAACAGCAGATATGATCAAATTATTAATTTCACCAATCTGATGAATGAAAAATAATGTTAGCTTTTTAAATGGGCACCTCCTTGATTACTATTTAGGCTGAGTATCATTTCATATGCTTATTGGACATTTATGTTTCCTATTTTGTAAAATGGCTATTGGTGCCCTTTGTCCATATTTCTACTGTACTTTTTGTCTTTCTTTTGATTTGTTGGAGTTAATCTATTCAAAGTAATAATATCTTGTCTTACATATGTTACAAATATTTTCTTCCGTTCTATCCTTGACATATAGAACTTCATTTATTCATGTAGTCAAATGTATCCATGCATCCCTTTAAAGACCATATAATCCTCAGTCTTTATTTTTTTAATTTTAAAATTAAAATTCAATATACATTTATCATTGGTTGTTGTTCGGTGCTGTCGAGTTGGATCTGACTCATAGCAGCCCTATGTACAACAGAACGAAACACTATACCTCCTACACTATACCATGCCCAGCACTATGTCTGTGTTTCTCTGCTATTCATAGGGTTTTCAATGGCTGATTGCTTAGGGGTTGTTTCAAGAGGGGGTTTCCAGGTCTTTCTCCCATTTTTGTGGTGCCGGGGATCGAACTCAAGGCCTCAGAAAGTGCAGAGTGGCACTCTACCAACTGAGCTAAACCCCAGCCCCTACATTTATTGAGTACTCACTGTATATATGACATTATTCCAGGCAGAAGACATAAAAATAAGTGACATGGGACATCTGCCCTCGTGGACCTCACAATTTCACGTTGGAGACACAGGTACACAAACACTTATATAGTCAGGGACCTTAATAATCTATTTTTTAAAAATTCTGTGGTGAGACCATGCCTCACTTAGAACAAACCACTTGAAAAGTTAAAGGAGGACAAGGATGGGAGTAACATCCTTGATCTCAGGAGAAAGAGCACAAGCCAAGGCAGACAAAGAGAAAGTGAGGATGACAGAGAAATTTCTAGGAAACGTGGACAGTGGATGTATGGACAAGGATAAAAAGAGCATAATAGGTGACCAGGTTGAAAAGTTACAACTATCTTAATCTTTTACCTATAAGTAAGAAATATGGTAATAAATTCAACATTTCCTAGTCTCCTTGAAATATACTCCTTAAAGAAAAGAAAACTGTTGACTGTGAGAAGTACAAATTTGGGAGCTGGGTGCTGTGGCACACACCTGTAATCCCAGAGACTTGGGAGGCTGAGGCAGGAGGATCAGGAGATCAAGGCCAGAGGCAGCCTGTGCAACTTAGCAAGGCCCAGTCTCAAAATAAAAAAATTAAAAAGGGGATAGGGGTGCAGCTTAATGGTAGAGCACTTGCCCCATATGTGCAAGACCTTGGGTTCAACCCTTCTGTATTAAAAAAAAAAAAAAAAAAAAAGGAATGATCCAATAAAAACAGACAGCCTCACACCCATACTTGATGACAGTGAAGATAGATTTTTCACACAGCCTGTTGGGTGTATGCATGTACTTTGCTGGAGTATCTGTTGGTTTCTGCCTAACCAGATCCCTTGCCCAAGAACAGCTGCAATTTGCAAGTCATAAGTCTATTTTACCATCCTACAGAGGTAAGAGTTAGATAATTGGTGCCATGTGACTTCACAGTCCTCTGGGGAAGCTGCTAAAGAAAGCATGTTTTGGGTAGAAATATTGGAAAAAAGCAAAAATAAAATGAAAACTTCAAAAACTCAAGCCCAGTTTGGCATAGGGATACAATTTCATATCCAGACCCTCCCTAGGCTCTGCCACTTAATCATCTTCCATGAGGCAAGGGTTGTCATGGGTTACCAGGGATAGCAAAAGGTCACCTGGGCCTGCATCAGCAAACACTCTCCTCTGATAAGCAGTTGGAGAGTAATGGGATTTGGGTTTTAGTTGCAAAAGAATGGTGGGAAATGTTACGAACAGCTGCCCTCCTTCACCTCTGCTGACGTGGCTGCCTTCTGTGTATTTTATGTCACGCTGGCAGAATGACAAAAGACAGATGCTTCTTGCTGGAATGCTAGTTGTTTAGTCATATTTTCTAGTCCCAAGACATTTACTGTAGCTTCTTGGAGCCTACGTCTTGGGCTCTTTGGTTTTCAATGACTTATATATGTCGTTGCAATTTCCTATTACATGGAATATGCGGAAGTCTGGCAGAGTTTTTTCTTTTTTTTTAAATTGGAAATTTTTAATGTACACCTTAATGTGATTCATTCTGGCAGAGTTTTCTTAAAGGTGTTATGTCGCAGATGATTTCCTCAGACAAATGATTTAAAACTGGGGATGCCAGAACTTTTTGTAAATAAAACATAAACTCTTATAGTGAGACATAAAATACATAACCTAATCTGGCTCCTGGTTCCTACACAGCTTCACTCCGGGCTACAGAAGTGTTTGTGTCCACTAAATGGCTCAACAGCAACACACCAGATTAGTCTTCCCAAAAGCATGGCCTCCCATGCAGTGCCCACAGGGAGGAAACCCACTTTCTCTCCAGGTTCTGTGGCCTACCCAGGACCCTGGGACACTGCATGGGAGGAAAGATGCCCTTTCCTCCTAAGACTATTCCTAAGAATAAAATGATCACCCTCCTCAGAAGGTCTCTGCCTTTCTATTTTCACAACTGAAAAGGTGTGATGTGCTCAAGCAACAGTAAATTAGTCATTCATATACAACTTTGCTTTTCCAGAAGGATCTCATTTTTACTCACAAATAAAGCATAACAGTGATTTGGAAGATGATTTATTTTCTCTTACCCTAAAAGTCATAACATTTAGTTGAACTTCATGATTGCCGATTCTTCTTGCTTTAGTGTACTGTGTCACATTTACAAAAGTAAATCTGGAGAGCCAGGAGTGGTGGGCGCATGCCTGTAATCCCAGCGGCTGAGGAGGCAGAGGCAGGAGGATTGTAAATTCGAGACCAGAGGTAGTCTGCAAAATTTAGCAAGACCCTGGCTCAAAACAAGT